>VZRI01009651.1:103822-209344 GCA_013397515.1 Upupa epops
GTGTGTGTGTGTGTGTGTGTGTGTGTGTGTGTGCACGTGCCTAATACCTACCTTCTAGTAGCTGAAGGGACCTAAAAGAAGGCTGGAGAGGGACTGTTTACAAAGGCCTGTGGTGATACCACAAGGAGCAATGGTTTCACATTAGAGGAGATTTAAATTGTTAGGAATGTTAGGAAGAAGTTCTTTAGCAAGAAAGTGACTGGACACTGGAACAGGTTGCTTAGGGAAGTAGTTGAGGCCCCACTCCTGGAGATATTCAAGGTCAGGCTGGACAAGTCTCTGGGTAACCTGATCTAGCTGAGGAGGCCCCTGCTCACTGGAGGGGGTTGGAGTAGATGACCTTTAGAGGTCACTTCCAACCCTGGTGATTCCATGATTCTGTTATTCAGTTGTTTGAGCATAGATACCTGCTGCCATTCCTGCTGTGGAATGCCCAGGACATTTGCACAGGTTTGACACAAATTTTGCACATGACACATACTCATCTGTTGTAGCAGCTCTTTGTTTGCTATAGTAGCACATTGTAATCATTGGTACAGTCAAATGCTTTATTATCTGCAGCAATCATGCAAAAGTTACTCCAGAAGTTAACAGATTAAAGCTAATTTAGTGTACAGATTCAGTGATTTTTGCATCTTGAGCATTAACTTGTGAAGGTGTATAACTGCAATCATATCATTCAGACAGTTCTAATAGATGTGCACAAACCAGAACATTTCAAGCAGGTTATACATAATGAGATAGTTTGTAGTGATTGCTTTATACTGGCTATGCATGCAAACACAGCTGGATCTCACAGAAACAGCTGTAGACTGATCAGAAAAAGAAGGATTCCAGATGATGAATTACATATTTGCATCTAGTGATACTGTAAACAATTGTTTGAAGATTGGACAGGGTGATCTTGGAGTTCTCTTCCAACCTTAATGATTCTGTGATTCTGAGACTTAAAACTGGTACCTTTGCCATTTATATTGCCTATCCAGATTAGTTGCTTTTGCATCCATCTAGAGGGCTGGCCAGAACTTTCCATCTTATCTGTAGCCCAATGTCATTAATGTAGTGACTATGATTAATGATGAAATGATTCAATTTAATAGCCAATTTTATAGCAGATTAAGCTCAGGTTATCGTGGGAATGACAGAACTAGATTTAGGCATCATCAATCCAAATGTTTGGTTGAAAAAGGAATCTTAGTAGATATTGTCTCAGGCAGCTTGCCTTCATTCTGCATTGGGCTTGTGTATATTATGACACAGAGCTCTGATCCAGTAATTTTGTTTTGGCCTTGCTTAATGATACTTGACTTTACCCTGTGCACAAACACTAGTCCTGTTACAAGCCATTGTCTGGGAGCCTGAAGTTTTTCGGTCTTGCACTTTTGGGGCTGTTGTAGTGTATGATCTGTGATAACTTGTAATATATGGGTTGCATATAATTGACTGTGTAGGGCCAAATACTTCCATACTACTCATTGGTACCCTCCACTGGTAGAAACTTCTTCCAGTTCCTTTGCTGTTGCTGCCCAGTGGCTGTTTTTTTTCACAGAGGAATTTATGCTGGGAAAAGCTATCCACCAGTTCATTCATCAGGAAATATTTTCTAAGATATTTCGTTGGTACCACCCAATCAAACTATCACTGCTTTGGTGTTCTCATACCTCTGCTCTCATTACCTTGTAGTGATGTATCTGGGCACTACAGCAGTTACTGTTGTGAGATTGGTAATCAAACCATGGAGCTGGTATCCTTGGGTGCTGAAAAGGAAGAGGGTCTAGTTTATGTAGCAGGAATGTTTGCCCTGGTACGCATTAATTAAATAATTCTGTACCAATTGCTCAGTATCTTCTCCCAGATGGAGCTACCTTTCTGTTGTTCTAGCCACTCTGATGTGACTTTACTTGTGAGCTTATTGGATGATGTCTCCATGGTATGCACTGGGAACCACCTATTGTTGAAGCTCTTTCCTTTGCTGAGACCAAATATTTTACTGATACTCTTAAATATGCTGAGCTTGGTCATTACCCCTTTACCCACACTAATTCATGAATTACCTTGTTAAGTCTCCCGGAAACACCACACGCTCCTTTTTGTATAGTGAACTGACTGATGTTTCTTGGTTTTGTGATAATATTGCTTCTTCTGCATCCACAAAGTGCAAATAAAGTCTTCATACCAGAGCAGTGTCCCCAGCACCACTACCTGTATCAGCCTTTTTGGTCAGATTTTGTCCTGATCTCCACTGCCATTGCTGCACCTTCTGTAACAATATGGTTAAAGGCTTAATTGTATCTGCAAACATGACTATAAAATCCTGGGGGAAAATAATTCAGAAGAGATTTGTGTTTGTGTGAACTGGTACAGCAAGGAGCTTCCCAATAATTTTACTTGCTGTTGTTAAAGCATTAGTCTGCCTCTAAATATTTTTCTTTTTCCTCTACCATTTACCTTTTCATGAATTAACTTAAAAATGTGCTCCCGAAGTTACAGCTTATGCTCATTTAATTATCTCTTTCATTTCTGTTTGGTTCTTGCTGTAGGTTAATACTTCATGAAATTACATGTATTTGATAAGCCTCTAATAACTTTCCCCATGCTTGGATGATATGAATATTGCATAAAACTGGAGCACAGTGAAATCCTTGGGTAGTCGGTACACGTAAAGTACAAAGACAGCGTATGCTCTATCTGTTATGCCAGGCTCTGGCATTTTTGCTATAACAGGTGTGGTTTATGATAGAACAGAATTTATTGCTCAAAAATCAACCATTACACAGTAAATCCTGCTGCCTGTTTTTATGATAGGCCAGACTGGAGCATCAGAAATGCTTGATCTTCATGCAATTGTTTGCTGCTGAAGTAAATATTTCTCTGTGATTTGGGGATATTTTTATTGCTTCTGTGGTTGATGGTCAGGACTCATAAATTTGGTATGAATGCTCATACAGTCTAATTTCTTTGGGGACTGTAGTTGGGGAAGAGTCTCTATCCATTAATTTATAGGTGAAATTCCAAAGCTTTTAGGGCAGCACATTCATGTACCTCAGGAATAATTTCTGACTGCTAGTCTGTCAACCTTTCCCAATGGTGCCAACATGGATTTGCCAAATCCATTGTCAGCTGATGTTCTTTAATAATGGTATGACAGAGATTTCTTTCTGTCTTTCTTCTGGGAGAGTCTCAGTACTAAGTTGTACACAAAATATTCATCTCCAGGAGCAGATATATGTTGTGGTTAAGTCAATTTACTTTTAATCAACTGGTGCCTAGCACAAGATTCAGTGTTGATTATTAAAAACAAAGCATAGGGCTTCTGCTCTGGGTGCTTTAAGTGCAGCGATAGTGGTAATGAGTAACCTGGGTTCTATATTCAGTGATTTTCACCCAAAATTGTATGTTGTCTTCAACATCTTTCCAAGCTGGTTTCATGCTACAGACTGGAGGATGAATGGCTGGAGAGTGGCCTGGCAGAGTACCCGGGAGTACTGGTTGATACCTGGCTGAACATGAGCCAGCAGCGTGCCTAGGTAGCACTAAACACCAATGGCATCCAGGAATAGTGTGGGCAGCAGGACTAGGGATGTAATTCTCCCCCTATACTGGGCACTGATGAGGCTTCACCTCTATTACTGGGGGCAGTTCTGCGCCCCTCACTTCATGAAAGAGATTGAGGTGATGGGGGGAGTCCAGAGGAGAGCAATGGGGCTGGGGAAGGGACTAGAGTTAAAATCTTAAGGAGAGAGGCTGAGGGAGCTGGCATCTTTTAGACTGGGGAAGAGGAGACTCAGGAGGGACCTTATCACTCTCAGTAACTACCTGAAGACAGCTTGTAGACCAGTGGCGGTCAGGCTCTTCTCCAAGGCAACTAGTGATAGGATGAGAGCACAGGGCCTGAAGCTGCACCAGAGGAGGGTTAGGTTGGATGTTTGGAAGCCCTTCCTCACTAAAAAGGGTGATCAGACATTGGAATGGAGTGCCCAGGGCTATGCTGGAGTGTTTAAGATTTAAACACCTGGAGGTGTTTAAGATTGGATGTGGCACTTAGTGCCCCATGGTCTATCTGATTGTGGTGATGTTAGGTCATGGGCTGGGCTGGATGATCTTAGAGGTCTTTTCCAGCCTCAGTAATTCTGTGATTGTGTGATTAATCCCAGCAATCTGAGATCTCTGTCACTCCCTTGTCTGTTGGGTGCACATATTCATGTTGAGCTCTAGAATTGTGTTTACCTCTATCTCTTCTAAGAAAACTTTGAGAGTTGGCATACTGTTTTATTTCATTGTCTGTTTGCTAAACTTCTGCCAACTGTTTTGAGACTTTGCAAAGCAATTATCTTTGTGTGCTTCTACAAAGCTTCACTTTCTCCCTGCAAAACAGAGTTCCATAGTGTGTAGAATGGGCATTTCCAAGTGGTATATTGGGGAAGTGCATACATGCAGATTAGTATCTAGCTTCTCTATGTATATTTATCAGAAATGATAAATGATGTACTGAACTCATTACTGATATTAGTCAACACTTCCAGAACTTTTACATTAAAAATGTTGGAAATGACACAATTTTTTTTTTAATTTGACAAATTCGTTTTATGACTTTGAAGAGTTTGTATGTCACTGTTGTTGTCCTCTTCATTATGACTTCTGAGAGCAACAGCCTTATCTATGTTTTCTTGGCTTCTGTCTTAGCACAGGAGAGAGGTGTGAGTTCCTTTTTCACTTCTGAAGCTCTGTTCTATAGCTTAGGAACTTCTTCCAAGCAGTCCTTTGATTCTTCTTCCTCAGTTGGTTTTTCTCTCTCTCCACTCAGTCTGTACTTGATGAAACCAAACATTTGGAGCTTCCCCATACTGTTGCTGTTTTTTCCAGGTTTTAGCACACATTTACTCTCAGTGCTCTTGACTGGACATAATTTTATGATTTTTCTATATTCTACATATTCATTTGAGATATCAGATTTACATGAGTTTCATATGCTCAGCTTTTTTGCTCACTACTGTTTCCATCACCATGTTACTTTCTCCCCAAACAGAATGTTACTTTAAAGTTCTTTTGTGTTCCATTTGCTGTTTTGGCTAATCATGTATTCATTTGCCACAAACCATTACCATCATTCCCATTAAGGATTCCTCAGAAGTTATGGTGCTTGTTCAGCACATTTGTGTGATGATTTTCATCTCCTGCAAAATGGTGTTACTGTCTGGTTTATGCTGTTTACTACAGCTTGTGCAGTTTTGTGTATTTACTTGCTTTTACGAATTACAATTATGTTCTCATGTCTCTTCCCCTTGTATCTTCTTTTTGTTGGCATTTTGTGTACTGGAACATGTCAGCACAATCTGAGCCTGGCCTGTCCTCCCAGAGTTTCAGACACTGATAGAAGACTTCGCAGGTCAGTCTCAGTTGTGGAGCTTTTATGTGCTTGCTTAGCTCCAGCACACCCCAAACAATTTTGATAGCAATGATTATATCTTGATCTTCCCCTAAACACTGCCTGAGCATTTTGTCCCAGATTCCAATCAGTCGAGTCTTTTATCAGGGACTATTTTAGTTTACCCTTTAGTACTGCAAGATAGTTGCTCAGCTTTAAATCACTCAAACTGCTTTGTACTTTTATCTTCTTTTTGTACTCTGTTTAAGATTCTGTCATGTCTTTAATATTCACATGGGTCACAACATTCCTTGAACTATTTTAGTGCAGTTCCATAATTAATCTTTTCTGTCAGAGGTAATGGAAAATGATTAAACACATCAAGTGTCTCAGAAGCACTTGTTGTCAGAAATAAAGCTATTTTTATCTTCTCTCCCATTGCTTCTCAAAGTCAAATACTGCTTAATTCCTTTCCAGATGACCTTTGTATTTTCAGACTGTTACATCTCAGGAGACTTCAGACTGCTTTCCCAGCCCACACATCTCTTGGTGCTTTAGTTTATTTGGACAAAATGTGGACTCCAGTGCTGCTCCCAGCCTGACTGTATGGTGAATGAGTAGAGGGGAACAGGCACTTTTCTTTGCCGTGGGTGAATTGTGGCCTAGAAGCTTTGCCTTCTGCTATACCTGTGAATTACTCAGATGCAGGGGATGACAAAAATTAGGTGAGATGAGTATGCCTGCTGTGTTTGCACAGTCTCTGCTGGTAGTAGGATTCTCAGAGTGTATTGCACAGTCCAGCTACCTTCCCTGTGGCGGCCATGCCACAGGGTACCTGTTGAATGAGCAGCCTTTTAAGGCAGGGTGAGCCTGAGACAGTCTTATCTCAGGGCTTGTGCCATAACGTCTAGGCTTTCTGTACTTCAAAAGATAAGTTTCCTGCAGCAGTCACCTGACACAATGTGATCAAGGGGGGTTTCGGCTTCCTTCTGTCACACTGCGGTCACTTTGTGCCTCTCTCTTTAATATTTATCTGTGATAATGTTCACATATTCTTTTGCAAACAGCATGTGAAAGTACAAGCCTTCCTAGACTTTTCATCTGCTATAGAATCCAAAATCAAAGCATAAAAATAACTCTTATCTGCTTCTTTAATTTTCTTTTATCATTTTATTCTTTTCTTTCCCCTTCTGCTAATATTTTTGGAGTAACTGCAATGCATCTTGATGGCTGTAGCTTACCTTCATGATTTCAAATTACCTTCATTTTACTCATGCTAGTAGAGCTCCTCCGTTTTGTCTGTGACGGGGATAAGCTACCTTCAGACAAATGTTTAATGCTACCTTTGGTGCTTTTGCTTCAGAGGTGGGTATCATACCAAACTGAGGCCTTATTCTCGAGTTAGTACACTGCTCTACAGCATAAGGTGTTTTAACTTTTCTTCTTCTGTGCATTTTGTAATATCTCTTTTCCCAGTTCTTAGAGTAGGAGTGATATTTTTCCCTGCCTTATGTATGACATTCATGTGCATGAGGTGGTGCTGGAGCAGGTCCAGAGGAGAGCAATGAGGCTGGTGAAGGGATTGGAAGTAAACTTTTATCAGAAGGGACTAGAGGTAAAATCTTAAGAGGAGAGGCTGAGAGAGCTAGGCTTGTTTAGCCTGGAGAACAGACTCAGGGAGGACCTTATCACTCTCAGTAACTACCTGAAGACAGGCTGTAGACAGGTGGGGGGTTCAGGCTCTTCTCCCAGGCAATTAGTGATAGGATGAGAGCCTCAAGCTGCACCAGGGGAGGGTTAGGTTGGATGTTTGTGAGCCCTTCCTCACTAAAAAAGGTGATCAGACACTGGAATGGACTGCCCAGGGCAGTGCTGGAGTCCCCATCCCTGGAGGTGTTTAAGAAAAGATTGGATGTGGCACTTAGTGTCCTGTGGTCTATCTGATTGTGGTGATGTTAGGTCATGGGCTGGGCTGGATGATCTTAGAGGTGTTTTCCAGCCTCAATAAATCTGTGATTCTGTGGGGAAAAAAGTGGCTCGATTGTACAGAGAAAGAAATTGGAACAACCCAGTGTAGTTCAGATCAATACTTGAAGATATAACTATCAAATCTTACATCAAGTGGTTACAGACTGAAAAACACTCATTTAGCATTCTGTGTACATTTGACAAGCCTAATTCTAGTCCAGGTTGTTGGGATTGGTAAAAAATGCCAAATTCACTGATCATCAACTTTGGCTAAAAGACTAAAAAGAAAGTTTAAAAAACACATAGCTGGGATGAAATTACAGAGGAAAACATTGGTACATAACCTACGTACTATCTATTGCCAAGTCCTGTGCTTCATACATGAAGATATTACTCTACCAGTTTTGAAACATAAGAAAAGCCATAAGCAATTTCTAAATACTTGTGTCACTCAGTATGAAGAATATGATTTGCTTGTGAAAGACTGTGGTTTCCCAGAAACTGTGGGCAAAACCTACTTGACTTTGGATCTGAGGGTGAAATATTACATGAAATGTGGCATCCTTTGTTGTAGCTTTTGATTAAAATATGCATTTTTGATGATATAGGTGAAAGAAACACATATTTTAACTTTCTTGGTACAAGCTACATTCTGACTCATCATACACTAGACTTTCCAGTAATTATATCCATTTCAGAAGGGCTTTTGATGTAGGCCTGAATAATGACATTTTTATTGGAGGTACATTGTCCTGCTTTATAGTAATCAAAAAGCCTTTGCACGTCTCTTCCAATTAACTCTTCTCTTTGTATTGCTAAATGAGTTTCACTAACACTTTCCTATTCAGTTTCATTAACATGCAAATAAGGAGTTAATACAGGACAGTCCATCTGAGCATGAAGAGCAGCATACTTGTGCAGTTTATTTGTGAAATGAGCGGTGTTATTATTGGTTCAGAAGACACACAACTTAAAATTGAAAGAACTTGTTCTAGAGGAATGAACACAAATTATGGAATCATGGTGTTTCCAATTATACTTCTTGATTTGCTCTGGTGAAGGCTATGCATCATGAAAGATGTAAGTGCTGAGAACGTGCAGAATATTAGTGTGGATAGATTCAGAAAGATCTTAATGAAGCTGAGCAGGAATGCGTGTGTATAAATATGTCTATAAATGTATGTGAAAATGTCTGTAAACATGTTTGTAAATTACTAAATTGACTTCACGTAATGGTTCTTGGACTACGTAGATCTGTACTGCAATAGGGTAAGACATGACTTTGTCAGATTATAAAGCCTATTTGCCTGTGTTGAATTATTTCAGCTGTCACTGCAGGAATTTGGGCTGTGTAGGACTAGCCCACCTTATGGCATTACAGGGGACTTTTCTGTCCTGGAGTTTGAGTGTTCATCAAGGCTCAGTTTGGCATTATTGACTGATTTACATCTTTAAGGCTTATCAAAAGTGGTCATTATAAGAATTTAATGATTTGAATGTAGGTTTCTATCCAAATAGATTTGTTGGGAAGGACAGAAGAAACAGAATTTATCAGTTTTATAGGACTGTGTCAGAACCTGAAACATGAATAAAGTACAGACATACAAACGGGCAAGCTGCATCTTGAGACCTTTGATTCATTTTCATGGTAATACAAACTTCTGTTATTTTCTTAATGATTGAAGCATTTTAAAGGTAAGGTAAATGCTGTTAAAAAGCATCCCTGACAATCTGTTCCTTACACTAGTAAGCATAGAGAAATCACCTGTCCTAATCTACAGCTTTCCCAATACCAGCTTAGGTCAAGGCTCACCAGGTTCAAGAATACGTAGGGCAGTATGCCCCCAGAGTGTGTCGGTCATGAGTTTTGTATCTAACAATATGTGCTACTCCTTAAATGCAAGCAATAATGACCAGACTACCTGCATTCAGCCTGGGAACTAGCACACAGGTTTTAGCAGTTCTGCTCATAACACTTGAGTGACTGCACAACAATTCTTAGAGCCAGTCTGTGATGAGCCTTTTTTAGTACGGGTTTCCAGTTGAGCCAGGTTATCTGTTGGAATTACACATCTGCCTGAGCTAGCAAAGAGCCAAACAAGACTCCGCAGCACCTTGCAAAACCAGGAACATTATCAAATTCTGAAACAAAACAGGTTAAATGCCTCAAACATTGGATGTTGAAGCTGCTACTCCCCCACTTACAAACTGCCCTAGCAGCTGTAAAGGTATGTGATACATTGTGGGAACATAACAAGCTGCCGGGGCATATCAGAGGACAAGTGGCCTTAGTGCACCAAGAAAAATACGTCTTTCTGCATGCCATGCCAAAAATAATAAGTAGCACCTTCCCTCACATCATGGGGTGTGAAGAAACACCCCTCACAGCAGGGGATGAAAAGGGGACTTAAATGAGGCAGGTATGCCCATCACCCACCCCCATCTGTGGATCCAGCTATGCTGAGAAGATGGTGGAGTACACCAAGGAGTCCTCTGAGAATCTATGGAGCTCAGAAGTGGGGGAAGCTGGACCGTGTGAGACACTGATGGAGCTGGGGGTGCTGATCTGAAACTGTCTATTTCCTCTGTTTTTATTTTCTTCATGGCATCTATGAACTTTAGTAAACTCAACTTTTATTTGGACCTATGGCGAAAGTCTCCTATCATGTCCTGCCCTTAAGAAAATGGGGTGACTCAGGTTCATGGGTGCACTTGGGGTTGAATTAAGGGGACTTCATAGGACCACATGACAGTTAAAGTTTACTCATATTATCAAATTCAAAACTCAGAAAGCACGGAAATCACTAAAGTTACTAGGTGCCCTACTCAGAGAGGTGCCCTACTAGGTGCCCTACTAGGTTACTAGGTGCTCTGCACCGTTTCAATCTCTCCTCTCTTATATTTGCTACCAGCTGGTGTTTTTCTTCTCCCCAATGGTATGGGGAATCTTGCCGATGAAACACTGCTAAGTGAGCCCTTGAGGGAGGAAAGCTTCTTGTTCTCAGGCTCTGCAGATTCTGTTCCCATACAGAGCATTGCCAGATAGAGGGTTGATGGGTTATCTTGTAATTGTTTGAGCCATCTTACTTGTTAATCACAGTCTGACATCTTAACTCAATCCAAGCAAATTCACAAACCTGACTCAATATCTTTCTTTCTCTGGTCGACTGTGAGTCACCATGCTGTGAGTAGAAGCTCTTAATCCTAGTCAGCTGTGAGCTAAAAAGAGGTACTGATAGGTAAGTCACTGAGCTCAGGAAGTGAGATTTCAGATAAATATAAAGGTACTGATGGTAGGTTGGTTTCTACTTGTTTTCTCTGCATATGATCTAGGAGAGTAAAATCCAGTTATAGGTAGTAGATATTTCAGTCATTGCAGCAGAGATATAGTGTCATTTGAACTACCTTAAGATATTCTCTCTGGCCTCCAGTTGCTGCTCCAGAAGACCAGGGTCTCTCATTGGGTCCTGAATCATGTCTGCTAGCCTCATTTAGGTGAGGCATTTTGAGAAAGATCTAGGCATCTGCATTAAATCCCACCACTAATCCATGCAGTTATTAAAACCTAGGTAGTAGTTCTGCTGGGTGTGATAGTATGGCTGCTGCACTGTAACGTACTGGGGAATCACTTGATAGACTCCATTGAGTAGATTGATTTGGACAGGGGTCCTGTTAGCTCAGTAAGAGTAAACTATGTGAACTTTCCCGGGGTATGTAAAGCATCTGTATGTAAGTGGCAGATGTGACTTAGGCCTGTATCACTCTGGAGTGACAGCTAGATGCCTGTGTTCAGGCAGCTCAGTGGATCCTGAGGTTTTCACTGCTTATAGTGGGAGTGTGGGCATCTAGCTCACATGTGGACAGCAAAATATATGATATCTTCAGCTCAAAAAGGCTCCCACCCTAGGAGATTTGCCTGAAGATAGTATAAGTGCAAGCTAGCATTTGACACCCTCTGTAGTTTCCAGAGCTGAGAGATGTGACTTAGGATTTATAGGAGACTCAAAGCTTTCTGAAACTGTCTGTAATTCAGATTAGAATACTCTGAAATCTCTGTAACTGCATTAGACACCTAATTTTATCCAAATGAATTCTATTCCAGATTTCCATAGAGACTCTGTTCTGTCACTGACTTCTTTGAGCTGTATTTCTGTATGGTTTTGAACTATCCTATTAATCGAGATACACAGAATCTGGGGACTTTGATGCATTATTTTTTATGTTTAGCTCTTTTTTATTGTGAATAATATAATTTCACTTGATGCACACTCCAGAGGGCAGACATTTAAGTGGGCTTCTTCTTGCTTACTTTTGTCTGTCTGTAGAATACATCTTCTCTAAACTCAGTAACAGGTTTTGAAGTTACTCAGTTCAAAGAGAGAGATGGACTCCCAAAGCATGACTCACCCTGCATATCTTCTCATTTTCTGCAGGGCTTCTCATTTTCTGCAGAGGCAGATGAGATGGCTTGCTTAGAAAATAAAGAGTTGAGTGAGATAATTCCAAATTGCTACACTTCATATTTTTCTTTGCAATGAGTGAGTCAACTGCACTTCCTTTCTGTAGAGGGATAATCCTTTCTGCTTCCTCAGTGGTAGAATCAAATCTACTACAATGCTGGAAGATCTCATTGCAGTGATAGAATTAGAGAGCACTAAATGTTATGGGGCAAGTCCTTCGTAGTTTTCAAGGTGCTCTGTAGGTTGACAGTATACTTGCAGATGACAGAGATGAAAGCATGTGTTTAAAAGTGTGCATGGTGGCATCTTAACACTTGACATATGAAATCTGGAGATGAGCTAGGTCCCACAGAGCAAGAACATATGGAACCTTTCTGAAGGAAAATTTGGGTGTGCAAATTTGAGTTTGAAAGTGGCGGCATGTTTGTTCCAAATGCAAGTGTAAAATATTATTTAAAGTGTTGAGTGTCCAGTGTTTGGGTCACAATGTGTAATGTCTTTGTTCACTATAAGTGTGAAGTAAAATTAAGTGTGTGCTTAGGTCAGCTCTCACATTTGACATGAGGCTTTGACGATATTTAGTTTGTCACTAGCATCAAAATCCATTGTATTAACTGTAGACAGATGGTAGAACTGCATCACATTTATTTGAGGTATTGATGTATTATAAATGAGATCATCTGGGTTTGAAGTTTGCAACTGAGAGTTTGACTCAGATACTCACGTATCAGTGTGTACTGTGATTCACAGTTTCCTCTTTCGGTTTTGGTGACGACTTTAAAAGGTCATGGGTCTAGTTTCCTCTAGAGTCAGTGTCAGATCTGCACAGATGTTTTATGTATCCCGTGATGTCTCAGAGGCAGGAGGGGGGGCAGCTGAACTGAGCCTTGATCATTGATCTTACCTTTAGTTGCCCTTCACTTCCAATTGTTTTTCTCCCAGCAGTGAGAATGAAAACTCTTCAAGAACAGTACAATGATAGAATTAATTCTTTTTCCTGGATAATTACAGTGGCTATGTAAAAAAAGAAATTAATAATTGTAATTGCTTAATGTTTCTAGTAATGCTGACTAGTGGAAATTGTGATTCAAAGCCTGAATAGTGTATGTGAAAAGGAAACTGTGAACAAAATTATCAATAAAATAATAACATTTTACAACACACCAACTGCCTGGAGGGGAACTATATGGCTTTCAATGTGGTTGTATTCCAGGAAAGGCTAAAAAACCATGTGACATTTTGTTCAATAATCTGTCACATATATTCATCACACCTGTGACTTCGCACGGTAAGAATGGAGGTTCATGTCATCACAGCACACATGAACATCTTCCAACGGAAGTGCAAGTGTAAAGAGGGAACGGTTGTTAAGTAGGCTTTATTCTAGTCAATAGATCTTGTATTTTTTACCTTATTATGAATGACCTAGAAAGAAGCATTAGAATTTCTACTACTGTATAAATGAGAAAACATAGGATGTTGATACAGAGAGTAATCAAAATTCTTTGATAAGCTAGTTGCAAAATCAAAACATGTTTTGGTTGGTGAAGGGTTCTGGAGATAGGGTAGTTTAAATGAGCATACTCTCAGTGTAGTGCTATGGCCACATAAGCATAAATTGTGCATTAAATTGTCTCTGGCGTTACTGCTGGCAAGACTGTCATTGGCACATTATGTCCAATTCTGCCTTGGCAGTTTAGGACAGATGATGACAAATTGGAAGAGAATCAGAGGAGAGCAGTGAGAATGGTTAGAGAGCTTACAGCTATGCCTGAAGATAATTCAAAGCTCCAGGAACTTAATCTATTTAGCTTTCAAAGGGAACATCAATAGACTGTTTCAACTGACTCAGTAAGACCATGAGAAAGAAAGTTAGTAGGAAAGATCTCACAGTAACAGATAAAATTATACCAAAACGAGTGGTTGAAATTGTACTCAAGGTAAATAACAAATTTTAATGAAACAAATTAAATTGAATTATTAGAATACTTTATCACAAGCTGTGGCATATTATTACCAGACATTTTAAAGTCCAGATTGGTAGCTTTTCCTATACTGTGTATTCAGATTCAGAGAGGAGTATGTTCAAGAGTGCTTCTTTGTCTTTTAGTGTTTGAGAGATCTGGGCAGTTCTTAAGAATAGGCTTTACTTCCTTATGACTCTAGAGATAATGTGATATTCCTATAAAGAAGTCATACTTTGAAAGATGTTTAATCAGGTGCATTTTCATTTTTGTAGATCCTAAAATCCGGTCTGAACTCAATAATAAAAGTTAATACAGGGGTGTGGCTAAAAGCATCTTTAGTGCCAGGAATAGTATTGATATAGTATGAAAGAAACATTAATTTAGATGAATGAGTAAGCCTGAGCCGTCTAATACCACATGTTTACTACGTGACACTGGTCATCAGTACTTGAGACTAACTGAGTTACTGAAAATGGCCTTTCAGGCACATTAATCACAGTCTTTCTTTTCAACAGGCTCATGCCAAAGTCTGGCATCTCTACAATGAACATTTTCGTCCAACTCAAAAAGGAAAAGTGTCCATTGCCCTCAGCTCCCACTGGATAAAACCTCAACGTATGACTGAAAAAAACATAAAAGAATGCCAGAAATCCCTTGATTTTGTGCTCGGCTGGTTTGCTAAGCCCATATTTTTTGATGGCGACTATCCAGAGAGCATGAGGAGCAACCTCTCATCTCTGTTGCCTGAATTCAGTGAAGCTGAGAAAAATTATATCAAAGGAACGGCAGACTTTTTCGCTCTTTCTTTTGGAGCTACCCTGAGTTTCCAGCTCTTGGACTCCCACATGAAATTCCAGCAGTTGGAATCAATAAGCCTGAGGCAGCTCCTTTACTGGATAAGTGGTGAATATAACAACCCCCAAATATTCATTGTGGAGAACAGCTGGTTTGTTTCTGGTAGTACCAGGAGAGATGATGCCAAATATATTTACTATCTCAAAAAGTTCATTATGGAAACTTTAAAAGGTAGGACTGAATCTGCATTCATATATGCTTGCACATAATGCAAAATAGCCAACAGAGACATGTTAAAGAACTGGGCTGAAGGCTAATTTTAGTTGTTTACACTCGTCCTGCCACTTGTGAAATGAGACTCCAAATCCCTTTCCTGGGTTTGTTCTTTTCAACTCTTGAAGAACTTAATGTCTGCATATAGCATTTGGTGAGCTTGATGCTGCTGTCTTTGAAGTCAGTAGGAAAAATTCAAAATGTGTGAACTCCCTTCTCAGTGGGCTTAGGGAAATGTACTGTGTTATTTGTTAATAATTGTTTTCCATATCTCAGATGTATGAATGCATATGTACAAAACATAAGAGTATGTATGTGGGAAGGCCCATCTGAGAAGTTCCTCTGAGGAAAGCATAAGGTTGAAAGAATGCATTTTAAAATAAAAAATTGGAACTTTTTCATTCTCCATCACATTGTTGCCCTTGGACAAATTTTACATTGGTACAGCTCTGGACATCAACCTCAACAATCTGAATTTACATCAGTTTAAAGATAACTGGCTGTTAAAGGTTAAATAAATTAAATTTTTTGAATGTTGCCCTATTATTTTTTCCAAACAGGAAGAGGTATACAGGATTTTCTACAAGAGTTATTTTTGGTTTTCCCATTTCCTTGTGGTAAAACAATTGTTTTTAATCTTAGTAGTCACCAATAAGGTTTTGTGATTCCCATTTCCATTTTCAGTGTCTTCTAATTTCTTTATTTACAAGTTAATAATCACATTACTTGTTTAAATTTTATTATTCAGATTTTTAAAATCCGGTATCATTGTAGTTGCTAACTCAGACGAGTTAGCCATTGTGATACATTGCCATCTTCATATAGAGGATGAGTTGAAATTGTTTTCATTTTAATCTCAGCACTCATGAAGATGCAGAGGATTCCCACACTGGTTTCATCTGCTTTTCCAGAAGCCAAGTTATTGCAAATAATTTAAAAGGTGAATAAATACATGAGCCAGTGCATCCAAAATGGGAAAAATGGAATGCAAAATGGTGACTAACTCTTGCAAGTACAGTATTGCTGGTTTGCATGAGGTCAGAGTTTGTCTTCATGGAGACATCATGTTCCTGTTACTCATATTTCTGCTTAGTTGGTAAATTGCTGGGCAAAACTTGCATGGATTTGCCTTCTAAGTACAGCTGTCTGCAATCCATATTAATGTACAGAGGTTTTTTTTTCCTTTTAATGTGCCAATCAGTAAATAATAACACCACCAACAACTTTATGACAGTCTGGTCATATTAAAGTAAGAGTGTTAGCACTAGACTGGATCTGCAGGAGTGACTTCAGCATCATTATAGTGAAAATTCTTGCACCCAAATCTTCTGTTGTTAGAATCTGTAAAATCCAGTGTAAATACCACATTTATCTATGCAATACCTAGGATAATTTAATTGAGAAAGATTTACAAGAAGCATCATGTCAGTTGTTAGCAGTGTTGTTGAACATTAAAGCCCAAGGACAGAGACACATGTTAACTCTCTCAAAGAATTAGGACATGTCTGTGCAGGGCAATAAAGCCCTGTAATGTGGAGATTCATGAACTATTTACCATAAGATTCACTCCATCAGTCATGGGGCAGTAAAATGGTATTGCAGCTATAGCACTGGGAAGCAAAGATAATTAATTTAGACCTAGGGCCACACAAATGTGTTTTTGCTGCTTCCTGGATCTGGGCAGCATCTTTGACTGATTGTGTGTATGCACTGGGTCAGACAAAACTGCTTATTTCTATAGCTACATTAAAAACTAATGCAGCCTTGTTGGAGAAAACAGTGGAGTAGAAGAACTGGTGTTTGGGACCTGGAGTCCACAGTGTGTGAATTGACAAAACCCATTTCTGGATTAATTTCACTTTGAAGGAACCCAGGTCACACATCCTGAGATCATTCTGTGTTGTAAACAGAAGTGCGATAAGGGAGATTACCTTAGAAGCATGCTCCTGATTTCACAAGTGCTTGTGTAGATGTGCATTCTGATGCTGCATGCTATAGACAAACACCATAGATTTTTTACATTCATTATTGGCTTTTGTAAAGGCATTTTTTTATCTGGGATTCACAGCCCTGAATAATTTTAGCATTTACTTTTATTGATCTTACTTTTTTTTAAAAAAAAGCCTTTTAGGGTTGAATAGAGTAAATAGAGAAAATAGTTAAATATTAATTAGACCTGCTAACTGGTTGTGCATGTCTTCTGGATGGGTATCTAGCCACTTATTCCAGTGTCATGTTCATAGAATCATAGAATCATTAGGGACCAGGAGGGACCTTGAAGGATCATCTAGTCTAATTCCCCTGCCACAGCAGAATCACCTAGACCAAGTTGCACAGGAACAGTTCCAGGTGCGTCTCTTCCCTGCTCTGTCTCTGGTGCAACAAATAAATTCATTGTGCCTTGTAAAGCAGAGCATGTTGAACATGAGAGCATACAGGGTCCTCTGTGCCATGTTGAGTAACAAAAAGGTTAGGTTATTAACTGGTTTGTTAGCCAGCCTGAATCCAACCAGTCTAGACCAGAACAGGAAGAGCCAGGCTCCTGACAGGTCAGGACTGAGCTATTCTCAGATACGTCCAGAGACAAATCAGATTCATGGGCACATGGAAGCAGGAGCTGTGGGCTTCATACATCATCATGCCCTGGGGTTGAGGAGTATTTGAGCAGAGGGTTTTAAGTATCTGTATTCAGTGCATATTGGCCTGCTGTGTATACTTGAACTATTTCTATACTAGTGAGCTGACCACCGTATGAGCTGAACTGCTGTTTAATTTTTAATCCAGTTCTGGCCTGCACAGTAGCACCCGTCTAGACATGCTGTGTGGGGTTAGTTAGGTCAGGAGTACTTTCCAGCAGGTAGTATGGACAAGGCCACTCAGTCTCAGAGCAAGGACAATTTAGGCTGCAGTCAGCCTAGCTTGCACACTAACAGACATGAAAAAGAAGGCTGATTGGACAAAATAAAAACCAAAAAGCTAATGATAGCTTTCACTGTGGTTTTTCAGTGGTATACAATCCTTGTGGGGCACTGCGTTTGAGACTTGCACAGTTTTGGAATGTCCAAGAGTTTTTCTTATTGCTTCTTTCAAAGGTGGCACAATACATTTTTAAAGGAGGATTTGAGAAAAATTTTAATTAGATGCTCAGGAAGTGTAGGAGTGCCGTGTGATATCTTACAGAAGAGGTGAGGTGCTGTTTGAAGGAAAATTCTAGCTGAGAGTAGTTCACAAAGTAGCTTTTACTCTGCTGGTATGGCAGATGTCAACACGAGTGTGTGCATAGGTTGGAAAAATACTGGCATTTGCCAATCACAAATGAATGATCCATTTAGAAGGAGAAATAGTCCATTTCCTTAGACATTTTCTCATGCCCTCTGATAGAGATCGAGCCAAATTCATTGCTTATTGATTCAAAGAGAGTTACAATCAAAAAAACCATGTGATCCTTCAAAACTGATTGTAATGAGGTACATTTGTAAATCCAGGAAATTGGAATCTTGATGTTGTGGTTGCCTGAAATAATGCTTTCTGTGCCCGCTGGAAAATAGTCAGTCAATACCCAGTTTGGGTTGACAGAAGATGGTGAGTAATAAAGATAAACTCTGCTGGCTGTGGAGCCAAATGTTTGTTCAGCGGAACATTTAAGAATGTGCTTAAATGCATTACTGAATTAGGGTGGGTCTAATTATTCTATTAAAATAAACACACCCCTTTGTGCTTTCCTGAAGCTGAGGCTTGCCCAGGAACATTTTCCCAAATCTCCTTGTTTCATAAAAGTAAAAGTGTGTATTGTTTGGAATAAAACTGTAATACTAGTAATTCTAACGAATGACAGGAGACCCTGATATTAACCTTCAGAATGTCTGATGATCCTTATAAGTCAGACAGTTGAACTAGGACACACACATATTTTAGGAACTCTTAAACATTTAAGCTAGAAAATGCTATGCCATAAAAGATGTGAAGAATAAATTATCAAATAGAGAGCAACTTCCTGCATTATCACTTCTTAAAATCTGGGTAGAAAGAATTTATCAGCACACCAAAAAGTGTTTTCTCAATATGTATTTGCAGTGAAGGGGAAGGAAGAAGAAGAGTGTAAGTTTAGTTTGCATACTGGGATGGTGCAGTATTAATGGCACTTGAGTTACCCTGGAGTGAGCTGCAGTCAAAGCTTAGCAGCGTGCAGTGCATTACTGGCTCAGGTGCTGCAAACTCTTCGATCACAGTGTGATGTGCTCCTAGACTGAGGTTTGGCATGTTTAATTAGCAGCACTGCTCAGACCACTGCTGCACTGTTGGTCTTTCTAAGTCTGGCTTGTTTAAAGTCAAGCCAGGTATTTCTATTGCTTTACACAGGGCACCGTGACCTGGGATCTCCTTGAGTGCAGTTGAAATATTTTTCCCTGAAAAGGCTTTGAGGCAGAACCTGAGATACTTATCTGAATTGTTGCATTGTTTGTACGCATGAATACTGCAAACATTGCTGATACAGCATAATCCACAGAGAAAAACTGAGTGCTGTGATAAGTTTGGCTTTGTTCTTTCCTCAGCCATCCGGTACGATGGAGTTAATGTGTTTGGCTACACAGTCTGGTCCCTCCTGGATGGCTTTGAATGGCACAGGGGTTACAGCATTCGACGTGGATTGTTTTATGTTGATTTTCAAAGCCATGACAAGAAGCTGATGCCCAAATCTTCTGTCTTGTTCTATCAAAAGCTGATAGAAAAAAACGGCTTCCCACCTTTGCCTGAAAACCAGCCCGTAGAAGGCATTTTCCCCTGTGGCTTTGCTTGGGGAGTTGTTGACAACTACATTCAGGTGAGTCTGGTGATAAAGCCGGCAGGCTGTTCAGTGAGATCAGTGCACAAGTTCATATGGATAAATATTCTGAAGAGAGTGTCTTTGCCAATAACAGAGCTACAAGGACATGAGTACGAGGCTTTTGTGCCAAACACTGTTTTTCAGTCTAGTGATGACTTTTAGCATGTGATTGAGGAGATCCACTCAGACTGAAATACAATAAGTAACAGCTTTGAAAAATAAGGGAAATTGAAATGGGTCTGATGATCACCTTCCCAGAACATTTTTGTAAGTCAGTCCTTCTGAAAAGGAAGTTGATTAGATCCCCTGAAGTCTTATTTCCAAATGTCCAAGCCTATGAAATGGTAAATGCAACTGCTTTTTCACATCTGTGATTTTAATGGTAATATATTTGTCTGCTGTGATAATATGGTTTAGAAAACTTTCTGAAACCTATTAAGACTCCAGTTTCATGCTTCTGCGTTATATGAATAGATATCCTGGTACTGTTGCTAGAGGCTTTTGGGTAAAAAGAAAAGGAAACAATAATAG
This sequence comes from Upupa epops, assembly GCA_013397515.1. Classification (NCBI taxonomy): domain Eukaryota; kingdom Metazoa; phylum Chordata; class Aves; order Bucerotiformes; family Upupidae; genus Upupa; species Upupa epops. The sequence goes on from VZRI01009651.1 coordinate 124,007, forward strand.
ATTTAATTTTTATATTCCTTCATTGCCATTTTGTGTAATACGGTGTCTCCAGAGGCCCTCAGTGCACTTGGGTAGCACCTAGCTATATCATGGATCCAGTTCACAGCTCTCACTCTATTTCCTCTAAGTCTGACACTTTGGGAGATTCTTTCAAATTTTAAGACTTTGTAGTATGACTAAAAGATGTAACTTATTTATGTTCTCTTTAACAGTTTGAGTCTGTAGTTGTCTGATGCTGTTTTAGCTTGCAGGACCTATCTAACCACAGTAAAGAGGTGTAGTTACAATGCTGAGGCTTGATCCAAGAACAGAATTTTTTATTTGAATTTTCCACAAGGAGAGAATCTTTCTTAGGCCTAAAGGGTAGGGGACTTGTTTAACTTTTTTCAGTCCAAAAAATAAGAGCTGACTTTATGCTCTTGAAAAATACTGCAGCCTGACCTGGTACACCCATTTCCAAGAAACTTCAACAGTTGCTATCTTGCTCTGGCTCCAAGATCAATTAGGCATTGCAAATGAAATTGCTATGTTTGGGATCAGTAACAGCTATAAAGTTATGGAGTTACTCAGCCTGAGACAGCTAAAAGAACCATCACATCTCCCAAACCTTCGAAGCTGAATATTTTCATTTCAAAAGGCCTTTCAAACGTTTTGTGCTGTAAGGCTTAGGTAGTGTGATTTATAGATGCATCATAGTGGAAAAACTCTTTTGACAGCATTCCCATGGTATTAGTGGCAATACATGCTTTAGTAATCTGCAAGGGACAATTCTCCAGAAAAGCAATTTCCCTCAGACATGCTGTTTTTTTATTACTTTCTTCTATAAGCACAGTACTGACCTCTCCGGAGAAAACAGCAACTGATTTTACACGGCTTCTTTATACAGTCTGCAGAGCCTCAGCTAGACGTTGAACACTGGTTGTAGGCTGACACCTGCTTTTCAAAAAGAGGGCAGGACAAGAAAGTCTGAACTCATGGAGGAATCATGCACCACAAAAAAGGATATAAAATGACAAATACTTGTGATACCATTGTCTGTAAGAGTTAATGTAGAGTATGAATGAGGAAATTTTACATTGTGCATTATTTTCAGGAGTTCATTTCTTTGTTTTCTAATCCTTATTGTGTTTGTGATATTAATTTTAAAGTGAAAGTATAGTTCCATGGGACCCTTAAAAGATAATCTTCTACTGTGTCACTATGTCATACAGGCAGTTCTGACATCTGAATCCCTAAGGACTTTGGGGAAATGCATTTAATGTTGGAGTTACATACAGCAGATTTACTTGGAGGCCTGAAAAAAAAATTGATTCAGATACCAACAGCCTGCTAAATTAATTTGGAAATGAGTTCAGTGGGAGTTAAATAAACATGGACTCCTTTGGCATGAAAGAAAAGTGTTGCTTGAATTCATGCTAAAAATCAAGAGTAGAGCATTGCTCATCTTTCATCCTAGTCAGGAAAAGAACTGAACTCAGAAATTATGTTGCATTCATTATTTCTTTTACTGCATTCAGGGAGTGGTCTGGAAACTGAATCTGTTGGGTAATTTACTCTTTAGGCCTTTCTTAATCTTGAAATAAAACCATGTTAAAAATTACAGTAGTCTTTACTGAAGATCTGCTTCTCTGAAGATCTGTTGCAGGCTTAAGTGCCTTAACTCTGTATAGTCCTCCCTTTACTGTATAGATTGGAGAAGATGTAAACATGGTGACCATTACCATAAGCTTGCTTGGAAAACAGAACAAAATAATTGTCTATAGATTTGGTCCTTTTCTGATCTTGCATGTTAACAGTTAATTCATTCTGGTATGAACCAGAGATGTTATCATATCAGAGGTGCAAGAGGTGCTAAATGCAATGTTTTGACTTGCAGTCTTCTAATATCTTGGTTATGATGTTCCCACCTACCTAGAACAAACAGCCTGAATTGGGTGTGTTTTTTTCTTGTACCTAGGTCGACATGACACCTGCCCAGTTTCTTGACTCTAATGTTTATGTGTGGGACGTTCACCAGACGAAGAAGCTTATTAAAGTGGATGGAGTTTTCACAACAAAACGCAAGCGACACTGTGTTGATTTTGCTGCTGTCAGGCTCCAGATCTCTCTTCTGCAAGAAATGCATGTCACACACTTCCACTTTTCATTGAAATGGTCTTTAATCCTTCCTTTAGGTAACCTTTCTCTAATCAACCATACACTTGTACAATACTACCAATGTTTTGCTAGTGAACTTCTCAGAGTTAACATAACTCCTGTTGTTGCTTTATGGCAGCCTATGGCTGAGAATCAAGAGCTTCCAGCTTCCCTTGCCAAATACGGAGCCTGGGAAAACCCAGAAACCATTCAGGCTTTTGTTGACTATGCCAAATTCTGCTTTACAAGTCTTGGGGACCATGTTAAATTTTGGATCACAATGAATGAACCGCCTGTGAAAAACTTGACATACACTGCAGGGCATAACTTGTTGAAAGCCCATGCAAAAGCATGGCATCTTTATGACAAAGAATTCAGAAGATCTCAGAAGGGTAAAATATCTATAGCTCTGCAAGCCGATTGGGTAGAACCAGCTTGTCCTTTTTCCAGGAATGACCAAGATGTTGCTGACAGAATTTTAGAGTTTGACATTGGCTGGCTTGCAGAGCCCATATTTGGGAATGGTGACTACCCACAGGTGATGAGAGCATGGCTTCACCGAAGAAACAATGTTGACCTCTATAATTTCCACTTGCCTTATTTCTCAGAAGATGAGAAGACGTTAATTCAGGGCTCATTTGATTTCTTTGCCTTAAGTCACTACACCACTACCCTTGTGGGCTGGGAGAAGGAAGATGCACTAAAATATGATCACTATCTCGAAGTTCAAATGATCAACGACATCACATGGCTGCATTCCCCCAGCAGAGCTGCAGTAGTGCCCTGGGGTCTGCGTAAATTGCTCAAGTGGGTTAAATCAAAGTATGGCAATGTCCCAGTTTATGTTATGGCTAATGGAATCGACGATGACCAGAATATGGTGCATGATAAGCTCAGAGTGTACTACATGCAAAATTACATCAATGAAGCTTTAAAAGGTAAGGAACCATGCGTCACTGTGTGATAGAGAGTATATTTGCCTTCAAAAAAAAAAAAAATCCCTTGCAGAATACTCCATAAATGAGATGTTATTACATAACATATCGTAAACAAATCGTAACATATTGTTATGATTGATCAGGAGAACTGACCTTGCACAGTTGCTTCAAAAGACAGTAGAACATTTTTTGCATTCAAGAAATTTAAGTAGATGTTTTGTGAGTGTTATGTGAGCTCCACATGTATTTAGTCAGATTTTCTTGTTACAGTACTTCCGTTATTATTTGTGTCTTCTCTCCACTGACGTGCCTCAGGGCTGGGTATGGATTCTGTTCCTCAGCTGTTTTTGTATCCAACAGTGATCCTATTCACCAACAATCTTCACAGTAATTCAGCTATCCACCTCATTCTGCCATTTTCTAGACTCTCCTGCTACTGACAACTCAAAACAGTTTGTTGCTTTTTTCTGTCTCAAGGCAAGAGGGAGCATTTGAGTCTTCCTGTCATAGAACACATGCTGTTTTTTTAAGAAAAGTACAAGATCATTGAATCATAGAATCATTAGGTATCGGAAGGGACCTCGAAAGATCATCTAGCCCAATCCCTCTGCCACAGCAGGATCACCTAGACCAAGTCACACTGGAACACATCCAGGTGGGTCTTGAACGTCTCCAGAAGAGGAGACTCCACAACCCCCCCCCAGGCAGCCTGTTCCAATGCTCTGTTACCCTCACTGGGAAGTTCCTTCTGATATTTATATGGAATCTCCTATGTTCTAGCTTGCACCCATTGCCCCTTGTCCTATCACCAGATGACCTTGAGAAGAGCCTGGCTCCATCCTCCTGACACCCATACCTCACATATTTATAGACATTAATGAGGTCACCCCTCAGCCTCTTCTCCAAGCTAGAGAGACCCAGCTCTATCAGCCTTTCCTCATAAGGGAGGTGTTCTTCCTTCATCATCTTCATTGCTCTAACCTGGACACCCTCCAGCAGCTCTGTGTCCTTCTTGAACTGAAGGGCTCAGAACTGGCCACAATACTCCAGATGTGGTCTCAAAAGATCCAAATGAGGTAACTTTTACTGATGAAGAATCTTCTACATCCTCACTGTAGGCTATTGCAGTGAGTAGTTCTTTACTGTTTTTATAATAGATATATACAAATCTTAATTCTAGGGTTAATTTATTTAACTTCAAGGTTTAAGCCATTTCTGGGTGCATTTCCTTGTATTATTTTAACTGTGCAGGTATTCACAGATAGAAAACAGCTATATCTTGTTGATGTCTTTAGTAAGTAGCACAGATGTAGCTCTTTGTACTACTTACTATGAAAAATAGTTTAGAACTTTTCAATTATTAAACCTTTTCCTATTAGCCAGCATTCCTCATGAGAGGGGTAAGCCCCAGACCTGGACACACTGTTCCTACCACAGCCACACATATAACTTGGGCAGCTATAATATAACCTCTTACCTGCCTCTTTGTACATCTGATCAGCCCATTAACCTTTTTTTGGCCATCGCCATAGCTTGGTTACACTCATCCTGTGGTTATGTACTGTCATTTTAAACTTGATTACAGATTCCTAACCCCCCGACAGAACTCTTCATGCTGAAGTATGGTATGCTTGATCTTTGACATCCTCACATTTAAATGACTTCATATTCAAATGCTGGTTGCTTGTTTGTGCAAAGTTTGCTACACTAGCTAAATTATGTCCCTAATATTTCTGTAATTTGTAAATTTTATGAGAGAGAGCTTTTGTTTTCTTTCAAGTTGCTGATGAATTTTAGATCATTAAACACCCTGTTGCTTAAAGCCAATCTCTGTGATCACAGAAGAAATACACTCAGTGTGGCATATACTTCCCTGCAGTTACATCTCTAGGCTTCTATTTGAGTCCAGTTGAAATCTGTTTATTATGGACTCCCTTTGACCTTATTACATTCTATTTTCTTGATCTAAATGCCATATAATATCAAGTCATTTGCCTTGTGAAGTTCTAAGTATATTATATAAAACATCATTACTCTTATTGATCTGCTGATCTTACAAAAAAGATGTCAAGTTAGTGTGACAAGATTTATTTTTCATAAAGCTGAGCTGATTGGCATTAATAATATCTATCTCCTGTAATTCTTATCAGTCCTTGTACAATCTATTCCAGTCCTATGCCAGGTAGTGAAGGATCGGTTGGTTCTATAATTTACTAGGTTATTCTGTCCACTGTGTTAAGTACTGGCTTTAACTTTCTCCTCTTTAATTTCCACCACTTGCCATGACTTTCATAAATTACTGAAATTCAAGTTTCCAAGAGTTCCTCCTCCACCATTTTGAAGAGCTAGCTGCATGTTTTCTGCATTTGCAGTTAAAGAAACGTATCTTGGCTAAATTTAGGCTTATGGTTTTGGTCTGTTCTTTTTGTATTGCTTCTCTTACCTACTTCTTCAGACTGTACTGGTTCTTTACACTTTTGTTTTCAAAGCATTTATGGACTTTTCTCCCATTTCTCATTAGCCAGAACATCTGCACATCCTTATCTGGTACCAGTATCCTTCAGTCACTGCCTTCTTCCCTCTTCTATCCAGCCTGGAGACAGCTTCTATGTTTTTCAATGTAACCATCACATGTAAACCCTATTTTCCTATTTTTCCACCTTCTTTGTCATGAACATCTCCCTGCCTAACTAGCTATAATACTTTCTCTAAAGAACACTTTCCTGCTTTTGACATCATACACTCCTTCATACTGTTTATTTCATCAATGATACCAACTTTTTCATTCTTTTTTCTTCTCCACTCTGTTATTATACTTATGTACAGCTTGTCCTTACACAGAGAGCAAACCTTGGCATCACAACTGATCCAGCTTCTCCAAAACATGCATTTTTTTCCACAAGACCCTGGACAGTAACTGAAATGAATTACAAATCTTGTGTCCCTACCTCAGTGTGACACTGGAGAGGAATAAGAGGGGATTTAGTATACATGTACTCTCTCATCTTAAAGTTCCTATTCTGCCTTATTCCTCCAGCTGGTTTCAGGGACTGCATATGGCAGTGTTTGTACGTGTAATGTTGCTCACCTGCGTTGTTCCAGGGGGCCAAGAAGTTTGCGCAGATAAACGGTTCCAGAATACAGTATGGGACCATTTGGGCTGAGGCTACATTTTTAAGTGCTTTATATGCTGTTTCAGTACTACTTTGCCAACTGAAAACAAAGAACAGCAGTAACCACTTCTGTAACACCATTAAATCCACATGCACCTTTACAAACACAAACTAAGTATCTTGGGTATCTGCTCTGTAAAAGGGCAAGTAAATATTTCATTTTACACATGAAAAGTAGGTTAGAGGTACTAAATGTCTTGCATGTGGCTGCAGAAAGAATTATCTCCAGAGGCATACAAAAATGTGGCCCTGTGTTCCTCTGCCTGAAGATGTTGCTTTAATTTGTTAAAAATGGTGATTTTGAGAGATAAAGTAGTACAGTGTGCACTTACTCTTGTGTATTGATTGCTTTTATCAAGCAGAACTGATAGCTCAAGGTTAATGCTCCAGCTGAGTTAGCTGTATGGGTTGTTTGCAGTAAAGACTAATACAGGTTACCTTGGATCAGAAAATGGGGTCAGTAACAAGAGACGACTATGATTTGTATAACTATTCCACTTACACTGGTGATATACCAGTATGTGGCCTTATCATGGACATGTCTCTTCTGGTTTGAGTGTGATTTAGCTAGTGAAAAGTGCAGGAGGATGACCTCTGTTCATTGGCTGTCCGTATCAGGAAGGACTCTTCAAGGGTGGAGGAGGAATCGGAGCAAAAGGTTGCAGAAATCCAGGTGCAGGAAACCCAAAACTTGTATTCTTTCATATGCAGAGCACAGTCTTCATGATAGGCTCCACAATGATAAACAAACACAACCTTGCACTCACAGCTGCATTTCTCAAGCACAAGGAAATAGATTGCAGGATCCTTGAAGATCACACTCTCTGGCAATAGCTGACAGATTCTGACTTTTCATGAGGAACAAATCACAGATGCATTTGTACTTTTCCTTTGTTTGGGGAACTGTGGTGCAGATGTGGGTTTAACATCTTCTTGCCTCTTCTTTATGGACTCTTCTAGGTACTGCTCTTGAATACCGAAATGACATTTACTCATTTCTTCAACCATTTGTTTTCTTTCACAGCTTACACCTTGGACAACGTAAACCTGAAAGGATATTTTGTCTATTCCTTTAATGATAAGACTGCTCCAAAATATGGTCTCTACAGTTACATTGCAAATCAGTATGAGCCGAAGCCTTCTATGGAACATTACAGACAAATAATTGATAATAATGGTTTCCCTGGTCCTGAAACTCCTGAACTGCTGTGCCCAGAAGAGGTTGCCTCATGTCCTGGATGTCACTTCTTCGGAACCAGAAAATCACTGTTAGCTTTTATCTCTTTCATATTTGTTGCTTTTATTGTTACAATATTTTTCATTACTTACTACTCCAAGAGGGTAGAAAGAAGGTATAAATAGAGCTGCCCCCTTAAATACATCACTTCACTGCCCTTTCTCTTGAATCCGCTTGAGAAATCTGAAAAAAGAGCACACAGTGTTGTGATTGCTTCAGCACTTGGAAGTCATTTATATTGCCTGATGCTGCAGGACACCGATGCTAGTGTGTGGCTTCCAGGATTCCTTTTCTCTGGTTTAAAACATTTGGCTTATGACAAGTCCTTAATTCCTGTGGTAGGAGTCATCTCACAACTTTCCCTTGGACCTTTTCTTGAGCAGATGCTTTCCCCTCCTTGGTTTTGCCTTGCTGAGGTGGACAAGTGAAAGGGCATTTTGAGAAAATGGAGTGATGGAAGTTCCCAGCCGTCAAATTCTCCAGGAAGACTGGAAAGAAACAGGATGGGTTACTTCTCCAAGTTAGAATCCAATGCTGATGTTGCATGATCAAAACCAGCATCTGCCTGGGACTTGACTTGGGAACACAATTTGGCAGAGATGGAGAATTGCACACAGCAGTGCTGGGGAAAAGGGCATCCCCTTTCCTAAAGCAGATGCATGGTGAAGAGTAAGAAGAGCACAGGAGACTGTGTTGTTTGGAGCAGTCAGTGAATCAGTGAACTACCACTCGATTGCTGGCAGCTGCATCTTACTTCAGGATGTCATTGTGAAGCTTCAGCTAAAGGATCTATGTCTTTCTCAATGGGGAAAGCAGCAGGGTTATGTCCAGGCACAGAGGGGTCATGCATCCGATGGAAGAGACAGGAAAGTTGACGGGGCTTCCCTTTTATTTGCACACTGAAGAAGGCAAACAGCAGGACCTGGGATGTCACTGCTGGCTCAGCTGAGAGAAAGCTGTGTGCCTGACCCTGTGCCCTGTACCCATGGACACAGCAGGGCTGGGACACCCCATTTCTGCCCTTCTCACAGTCAGTTTCACACAGCTGCCACTTGGCTGCTGCCTGGTTGCTTACCTGCTGGAAACCTATGGGTAATGTAGTAACATGGTCTTTGTGTGCCATTTGTAGTGAATGTGGAGATTTTAAATCTCAGCATTTGGGTGTCATAATACAACACTTTATTGCTGCTTTTGCCAGGGTCTGAGGTCTTGGAACCATTGCTCTAAGACTCTTCCAGTTTGGTTGGAGGGTCTCCTTTGAGCGGCTGAATCTGGTCCTGGCAGCATTTCATCTTGAAGTATTACTGAACAGCTAAGCACCTGTCCTTTTTCTCTCAGCGAGATAAATTAGCAAGATTTTAGCAATGTTGTTTATTAGTAGAAATAGAGAGAGAATGGAAAGAAATGCCTATGTTATCTCGCCTGCCTTATGAATCATTACATTAGGAGTGTCCTCGGTATAAAGCAGTGAGGTCATTTTTCCCTGCTGTTGTAATTCCAGGCCTGCATCGCCTTCAGCTGTAATTGTATTTTTATTGCTCTGTGAATAATGTCACTCACTGGAAGGAATATTTTAGAGGAAATGTGATCTGCCTTAATCAAGAATTATCTATCTACTAAAGCTGATTATGCTGTTCTAAATGTGATGTTTATCTGCTAGATAACTAGTAGATGAGTAAATGACCTCCCAGGGTTCCTTTCAACCTAAATACTTCTGTGACTTCATACTGTGAATTAAAACTTACAAATGAAATACGATTTTCATTTGTAACAGAGGATTATATTTTTTTCTTAAATAATCTATAGACATAGAAAAAATTTAGTATCTTATTGTAATGAGTAATATATTTGTCCTCTATTTCCAATTTTAAAATGCTTTCTCTTTGCACTAATGTATATTTTGGTATTGAGATTAAAGTGAAAAATTCAGGGTAAGTGAACAAGTATTAAAATACATATAGAAAATTATTTATAGCCTGATAGGAATTGCTGAAGAAGAGAAAATTTTAAACTGCTGCATACTTATGCATTGGTGCCTGGTGCAGTGCAGATTGCAAAGGATTTTCTCACCCTAAATGTATGCCATATGGCTTTCTCCATGGCATGGCAATGAATCACCTTGCTGTACATTACTCCTATAATCAGATATGTTCACAGTACAGAACACAAAAGTGATGTTCATTTAATTCAAGCTGTAGACAGGTCATGACTAGCTTGTATGTTATGAGTGTGTGTATCTATGTTACTAGAAGAGTCTGTAGCTGATCTTTCTGAGAAGTCCAGCATATATGGATTCAGGGGCCATGTGCAGGGCAAGTCAGAAGAGCATGTGTGCTATGCTGGAGGGCTTTGGCTCATCTGGGCATCTACCAAGCAGTTATCCATCCGTGGACCTGCTGTCCTGTGCTGTTTAATGGCCCAGCCACAGCATAAGGTGAGAAGCAGCAGTCCGAGCACAAGGGAGACACTGCAGGCTTTTGCATAGAGGCGGGGTGATATGTAACTACCGACAGGCAGATGGCACCAGCTGGATATCTAATTTGTAGGTGAATTGGGATTTGTTGCTATGAAGCTGTATGATTGTGTCCACTCATGGTGCCGTGGCAGACAGAAGTAAGGCAGACTTTGAAGCAATTCTCATTGGAAGAGTTTTTAAATATCACTGTAGAGCAGTGATGAACTTGAGCTCTTGGTAAATGAATTGTGATGAGACAGGGAAAATACAGATGCAGATTATGGTATGGTTTCATCTTGAGAATTTGCTTTGTTTCATTAAACCTGGAGCCAGTGTGTTCTCCACTAACAGCACAACAGCCCTTGAATAGGCAACGAATAAGTATCTGTCCAAAGAGAATTGTGATGTGGTCATACAAACTGATCACCTCCTGTGATAGTCATGTGTGAGTGACTATCTGGCACTTTTCTGTCACCATCTGTGCATCTAGAGCAGAAATGCCAGCAGTAGAAGGACTTTCAGCAGACAGGAGTATAGGCTGCAAAGACAATTCAGGGGAGCACAATAGTTTTATGTTCTGAAGAGCAGCCACATGATGGATGTTAACACGTGGTATCTTATGGAGAGTATTTTCTTGATTTTAACCATGCTTCTAGAATTAAATGTTGTTTCTAGTTTGTACAATGGTCCAGAGTAAACATATTCTAAAATACAAAATCATATTTCTATTGAAAATAATTTAGTGATGTTAGTACAAACTTCTGTTTTAGTTCTTGAAAAGATTGTGCACATTGACTGTGGAAGGATGTCTTTGCTACACAAAACAATGAATGTTAGATTACTGTCAAGGGTTAGGGCTGGGCCAGCCACTGGATGAATGACAGATGCTATGAACTCCCCTCCCTTCCCAAAGGGGAAGAGAAAGGGAGTACAGGAGAAAGACTTATGGACTGGAAAACTAAACTGCTTTAATGGAAATAGTAGCAATAAAATTAGTAAATATGTACGAAATGAATACCAAACCAACCCCCCTGCCCCTGATGGCAATTACATCACTGTCACCACTGATGCAGATTCTGAGGAAGTCCCAGACTGAACTGAGCAACAGACATGAACTGGATTCTGGACTGCACAGATTGGGATTGGAGGCTGAATGGACAGAGTCCTTTTTGGATGACAGCCATTAAAGAAGTGTGACTGACCTTTGTGATCCATTGGCTTTGTACTGAAAGTGATGTATATGGAATGGAATACCCTGTTGGTCAGTTTAGGGTCACTTGTTCTGCCTGCTTTTCCCTACAGGAGCACCCTCTCACTGCGCCCCAACAGGGTACAGAAGATTTATCATTGACTTTAGTCTTCACAGCTTCTCTGCACACCTACCCTTGGTAGTAATGGCAAACATCAAATATTATCACTTGTAGAAGCAGACAGTGTCTGCACAAATACACCCTTAAGTTCAGAAAATGCACTGACTTAGATGAGCCTGAGGGAGAAAGTAAAATCGCTGAAAAGAATTAGTTGTGTTCTAACCAGGACAAGTATTTTTATAACAACCTGAATATTGAATAAAGATACAGTGTGTGTTGTAACATGATCTTACTGCCAATTTCTCTGTCTGCAGCACGAAGAGTACCTTAGGGGAGAAGCTGTTAGGGTAACTCCACAAGGAATTTGTGTTGCTGTTTGTGTTTTCAGTGCCACATAAACAGCTATGACGTTTGTTGCAGATGGCTGGGGCCTGTCGAAGCAGAGGTTTTTCCAACAAACCTAGGGCTTTTGAGGGGTTCTGGATCTTTGATATTTTTTGTTGTTGTTGTTGTGGATTGTTTTTCATTTGGGTTTGGATTTTGAGGGGTTTTGTTTGAGTACTATTGCTATTTTTAAAGCCTGTGGAAATAATCCTATCAATACTAGAGAGTTTTATTGCAGTAGCTTATTCCACAATAACACTGACAGCTCTTATTCCAATAGAGTTACTCGCAGGCATGAGGCACTTTGTCAGCACAGTTGTGGCCCTAAGCAGTTTGTGGCATTCTTGTAAAACAAGTAGTTAATGTGAAGGTTAAAGGAAGTGGGAGCAGAAAGGGATAAGATTAATTAATGACACAGTGGCCGTACAAGTGTCGACATGCTTAAACACACAGCTCGCCTTTCACTTTCCTCTTTGCATTATGTTCATTTGCTTTGGAGTCACTCAGAAAACTTGATGTGTTCGTTCTGCTTGCTTGCATGAAAATGCCCTTCCTTATTCACGACGAAGAAGTCAGTTTTAGGTACTAGATTCAGCTGAAAAAGTTCAGTTTTGTTTGTTCTTCACCTGTAAGGGGAAGAAAGGAGAAGGCTCTTCCCATCTTTGATGTGCCCCTCATGGATCGCCAAACCACTCTGCCAGCTGTCACAAGACAACGGCTGTTGGATGGCCAAGGCCACCCTTTTTAAGAGATTGGAAAAAGAAGGAATAATGAGGTGAGATGAAAGAGCAGAATCCAACATATCAGAGGCTTTTATTTTGTTTAGTGAGGTGAACAGAAACTCCACTGTCAAACAGTTCTGAGAAAATCAGGATTGCTAAGAAACCAGAAAGTTGAAATAACAGCAGTCTACAGCCAAGGCACTTGTGGGTGCTGACATTTTGCTGGCTATTATTTTGTGATATTTTGTGTATTTGTGAAGGAGTGGCAAAAGGGCCAGTGAGGCAGAGAGCAGTCAGGGGAAATACTAACAAAGCAGGACAGAAAAGCCACAAGTGGACCTGTGAGTTCCTTACCCTGGAAACAGTCCTCTGCCATGGGGATGGGACTTTGTATCTTCTTCATGAAAAAAAAAACAACAAACCAGTTTTGTCTGAAAAGTCCCTACCATCCATGTTTGCCCTTTAATGATATGCTGCATTCATGAAGAATTTTACTGCCAAAAGCATTTCCTTGTCTCAAGAGTTACTCACGACACAGCGTGGCAAAGCGTAGTTATCAGGTTCTACTGAGCTCATCCAAACGTATCTCTGGCCCAAGTCCCAGGATGCCGATGGGGTCTGAGCAGGAAATGGGGCATTGGTGGGTGGGAAGGGTGATTGCTTTTACCAGCACTGAGCAAAACAGTGGGATTGATAACAATGTTTTCTAAATACTGAAAATTCACATCTGGTTGGATTAGTTCCTACTTTAGTTTTTTTCTACTAGTGGAGTTTCTTTATTACTAAGAGAATCAAACACAAGACATCAGGATTGTTTTTTGGTAAGGACGGATGAGTTTTCATTCTTCCTCCCTAACCTGAGAGATATTATGTGTTTCTCACTGATTTTTTTAATGGCATCGGTCTTTTCATAGAAGGAGAGGGCCTGAACTGCACTTTCACAATCCTGCCTGTTTGGCTCTCAGAAGCCAGTGGAGCCTCCAAGCCAGAGCTTCCTGTTGGGGCTGTGACTTCCTGAGGAGCCCCGGAAGTTGAAGCTATGCCAAGTTCCAAACACCTCCCAAGTGGGAGGTGCACTGGACCCCGGCAGAAAAGCAGGGGTCACAGCAAGTTCTGGTGGGATGCTGGCTGAAATGGTGCTTGGCTGTTGGCAGTAAACAAGCTGCTGCATTACTGCCTTCTGTGCTCAGGGCTCTGTAACAGGCTGTAATAGTGGTGCTGCAAACCAATAGAGCTGCACAAACACAGCACCTAACCAAAGAAATCTGGTTTTCCTCCCACTGAAGAGAACTGTGCATGGGCTGATTGTTTAGTTAGAGAGGTGTAACGGTATAAACTACCTGAGCTGTAAAGTTTTATGAGGTGACAAAGTTTTGTAGTCTGGCAGTAATGCAGCTTAGCTGGAGGCCATCAGATGCTCTGCCAGGAAAAGGAGGGAAGCAAGCTAGTGAGGAGGGTTCCCCAGCAAGTTGCAGCATCTCTGGCCAGCCCAGAGTAGTGCCTGGGGATGGGAAGCTGCCACTCCTCCAGCCTAGGCCAGGCATCATCCAAGGGCTTAGTGCTTCATGAAGAATGCAGCAGAATCAGCTCCAGTGCCCTTGCTGCCTTCCCTCTTTGGCCATGTATTTACATTTGGGCTATGAAATGGGGAGCTATATACCAAGATATGAGTCAGGTATGCCAAGGCTTATAGTTTATTTAGAAGACAAAATGCTGTTTACTGGCCTTAGAGATTTTTCTATTGATAGTTACCTTCTGCTGCCCTCTCTGCTAGAATCAGATTGGTCTTATACCCAAAAGCTCTACTTCAGTCGTAAAGTAAGCTGCCAGTGTTGCAGTCATCCATCTCAGCACTTGCCTTCTTCTGAGGGACGTTAGTGAATTGTATACACATTTCTGACTCATTTATCTGCCACATTGCGGCAGGATCTGTGAGTGGATATTGCCTTTCCTTGCACTTCTCAGTGGGAGGTGGTGAGGTCCTGCACTTGGCAGTACATGGTTGCTCCTGCTTGGTATTCAGAGGCACAATCCTCTGTCTGGTGATATATTATCGATGGGCTGGGAGAAAAATAATGCATTGAAGCTCTTATTGTTTTCTCCTTTTATCTGTTTGGTCATATTAATGTGGGATAACCATTATATAAATGCACAGGAGACCAAGTCAAGGACACATTCATTTTTAAAGTCCTCCAGTGCTCCTGTAATTCAGTCATTCATCTTCTATCTTTAATTACAGCAAGTGATCTCAGAGGCACTTAAAAGATTAAATTACTCAATTATTTGAAAAACCCAACTGCAATAACTGTATCTCTTTTTTGATAAATACCAAACATTGCTGCAAAAAGGTTGCCCAAGGCAAGAAATACTGGGACACCCAGGAGGCCATATTGTAACATTTTGGGTTAGCCCAGTGGTACGCATTTAACTTTTCATTATTTGCAGTCATTATTTTTATTTGCATTGATAATAGCCGCAAACTATCCCATGGCCTTCCTGCTGGTTTCAGCAGTGTCATTGAATGTCACTGCCCAGCTCTTTACAAATGTCCTGGCATATCTTCGATAGTGGAGAGAATGACACAGTGCAGAAAAGGCCCATAGATGAGCATGAACATGGCTAAGAAGTAAAACCCCTTAGAGGTGATTCTTCTAGAAAGGACTTGGTCTGGTGTTTGGGAAGTGTGTAATTAAACCACGTGTGGTAGCTGCCTCTGTGTTGGGGTGGGTTCAATGCTGGCAGAAGCATGTGTGCATCAGTACCATGCTAGTGGGCAGTCTAGCTTGGGCTCTGCAACCTCATGGGAAGCAGGAACAGTGTCCTGACAAAAACTGCCTCTGAAACGGTGCTTTTCCTGCCCCATAGACCCATGAGGGAGCCATTGGTGTGCCCTGTATGTGGAGGCATTGATGCCAGTGCTGCAATAACGCACCAGTGGCAGCAGAGCTTGTCCTCCCTCACCAGCAGCCCTGTTACTCACCAGGGATCCCCAAATACAGCCACTGAAGTATGGAGAGCTTCCCTAAAGAATTATTTTATGGTTTACAAAGCAGCAGTCACGTGATGAGCCCATCAATGAACCTGGGTGTGCAAACTGCTATGATTCCTTCTCCTCCCTGGATCAGGGTTGTGACTCTTCAGGGAAAGAGAAGTGCAGGCTAAAGAGCTAATATCCTGCCCAGTTCTGAGTTCCTGTTCCATCAGGAACCAGAGAACATGAGAACACACTGGAATAGCCATGAACCCAAAGCAATCTGCACTTCCAGCCATGGTGAGCAACTTGCTCATGCTGGTTAGTGAGCAGCATGGCCCATGAATGGATGTTTGGTGCTGATGGCATCACATCAGTCAAGTTCCCTGCTGTCAGCTAACCCTGTGGCAAGTTCCTTAACTGAAGGAATATGGAAGGAAAAATAAAAAGACTCATTGTCTGTGGTCAAGCCAGACCAGCTGTGGCAGTTCTGGTCCTAATGCTATGAAGACCAAGCCTGGCTGGAGTCAGGAGATGCAGCATGGTTTTTGAACAGGCTGGCAGGCCTCAGGCTGCTGCCCTGTGTGGGACAGGGTTAAGGCTGCACACGTGCACCCATCTGGCATCCGTCTCATACACGTGGTGGGTTGCTGCTGGCCAGCAGATGCTGCTGAGAGGGTTACTGTCATCTGCTCTACCACCTGTGGTTCCCACGTTTATTTAATGAAGTAAAAGAAGAAAAGTCAGTAATTTGATATTCATCCTCTCAAGGAGAAGAGTCATTCCAGCGTTGAGCCGACCGGGCATGGTCTAGGAAGGGACAGATGGCCCTGCAACTAATTTGCTCTCATAAATCACAGGCTGTTACAAATCCTCACTGTAGCAAGTGCTGGCTCAGTGTTTGAGCTGTGTGTCTGTCCCAGAGCTCTATGAGCAGGTGAACGAGAAAGAGCAGAGTCTGCAGTTTCCTCAGTGCCTTTTGCAGAATCAAGTTATTTTGATGAAGAAATAAGACATAATCCTCTATCTGGCTGCCAGCAGAGGTCCACACAGCTGCTCTGGCCAAACAGGGCAGTCCTCCTGTGGGAGCAGAAGCTCTTGGCACAGAACAAGGTATTTTCTCATTAAAGCACAGTTGCAGCCAGGGCCCTATCCCGTCTGCTTGCAGCAAGGAACTGTGTGCTGTTGTTCCACCTCAGCCCCAGGTAAAGAGCAGGTCACTGTATTCAAACCATGTCAGCTTTTACCCTTCCTGTCTTGCCTGACATGCCCTCCAAGACAGAAATACCTTGTCATTGTAGCAGGACTGAGAAGCACCCGTGGGGTGGTAGAAGCTCTTTTTATTCTGCTCTTGCCTTCCTGCCTCCTTGGAGGAGAGAAGAAAAGATCTCCCCTCACTTTAGGGTTTTGTCACTAGTGTGAGACATGGAATATTTACACTCTCAAGCCCTGGCAGTCTGGAAATTCTTGACTCCCCAGTTTTAGAGAAGGGTCTGGGACCACAGCAGGGTGCAGTTGGAGCCCTTCCGGCAGACAGGCATGGAAGGACAAAGCAGTGAAGAGAGCAGTGTGGCTTAACATCCGGGCTCAGACAGCAGAAGAGAGCAGTGGGAAATATCTAACCACTGCAGGTCATTAGTGAGGTAGAGGACTAGAATTCCTAGTTTCAGAGACAAAGGGTGTAAGGGTTACAAGCAAGCAGGTTATTTCTCATGCAAGAACTGTTCAGCTTCATCAGAGGCAGAGGCTCTGTTGTCTGGGTCTGCTGTGAGTTAGTGACATTTATCCGGGAGCATGTAAAACCTCCCAACATTAGCCTAAAAAAGACAGGCAAATAGTTATTTGCGTGTCGTTACATTTTCCCTGTCATTTACTCACTAACCCAGACCCACTGCTTTGCTCTGTGTCAGCCCTTGAATTCCACATACCCATGTGCTTGCTGAGCACGTTTGAATGCCACAGTCTATAGTCACACAGGGCTAGGTGGGATCTGGGCTGCAGCCATTGATGCTTTGGGGAAAGCTGTTAGCTCCCTGTACAGTAACGCTGAGCAGCCAAAGATATTATGGGTCACAATTTAAATGGTAGATTTTAGGAACGTCCAAACACTACCTTGTGTGTCTGGGGTTTTCCACCCCATATTCGTGGTCCTGTCACAGCATGATAGGCAACTGCAGTTGTAACATGATCTGTGTGGTCCTGGACCACTCCAAGGAACACCTTGTGCGGCTGTGACTGTGCAGATCTGGCAAGGTAAGT
Source organism: Upupa epops (assembly GCA_013397515.1). Lineage (NCBI taxonomy): Eukaryota > Metazoa > Chordata > Aves > Bucerotiformes > Upupidae > Upupa > Upupa epops. The sequence continues at coordinate 141,592 of VZRI01009651.1, forward strand.
GTGATACAGCCGTTCTAAATCCCCAGGGGGCAGTGTGTGAGTGATTCTTTTCAAACGTTGCTTTCTGACTGGCAAGGTCTGTATTCATTCCCCGGGTCTTCCATGACACTGCTGAGCTGAAGCAGCACAGAATCATAGAATTATTTAGGTTGCAGAAGACCTTTAAGATTGTCCAGCCCAACCATTAACTGTACAAGCCTACCACTAAACCATGTCTCATTCCACTTCACTTAGGCTCTGCCTCAAGGAGCCATGCCTCATGGGTATGAAAGGTGCTTTAGCACAGGATGCTCCTGGAGGTCCTTTCCAGCCATGAGGATTCTATGATTCTATGGGGAACCAAGCACAGCATGGCTTGCACTGGCTCATGGGCACAATAAGCTTCACAGCAAATACCTATCAACTTTGTCAGAAAAGGTGCTGTGGTCTGATTGTGTTGTTGTGGCTACACATGTGTGCCCAGTTATCAACATCTCCTATTTGGTTTGCAGGCCCCAGCAGTCTCTTGCATATTTCTTCCAATATTTTAATCTCACAAGCATTTCAGCCTGTGCTGTCATCTGACACCTAAACAGATTTTAAAGACCAGCATCTCTTAGGCAGGCCAAGCTCCTCCAAGGCCAACACTGATTCTACAGAACACATGCATGAGGGCTGCCCTGCTGGTAACTCCAGCAAGCTGTTGTGAAGAAGATGGTTGCTCATGAATTCAACATTATAAATGAGTTGAAATTTCAGTGCTGTTTGGGTTAAGATAGTTTGCTTGCTGTGGCATTGCTGCAGGTGGATGAGAAGCAGTGATGGGAATGAGAGCATGTAATGTACTGTATTTTTTTACAAGAAAGGACAGAGTTATGCAACTGACCTGCCTCATGATAGAGAACTGAAGTGCTTCCTTTCATTCCAAGGGGTAATACTGAGCCTCATGTGCATGGTGGGACATAAAGGCTTATCCTCTGCTAAGATGGTCTCCTACAAGTGACTCTGTTTTCTGAACCTCTGCTTCTTTTATTAATTCAGGAGATCTGGTGAGATATCACCCCATCCAAGAGACACTTATTGCATTTGTGTGTGTGTGTAATAACAAGACACAGGAATCACTATGTTGCTGTTAACCTTTTCCTAATGAATTTGAGATGGCTGAAGACATAATGTGAACCAAACATCCAGCAGCATCTTAGCTTTACAGTGACTTATGAACCAAGACCTAGGTTATTGACAAGACCATAAACATAGACACATGGTTGAATTCAGTAGGAGTCAAGGGCCTAAATATTATAAAGGACCTGAGTTTGCCGTTCTCAAGACAGCCATCCAAGCTTTATATGGCTTATTTGTAAAACAATCCTTGCCATGAAGCTCTTGTGTTCGCGGGGACACATATCATTGAATGTACAAAGCACTATTTTTACACCAAACATCATTACTGAAGTCCCATACTGGGACAGTTTAGTGTACAACAGGTTGCAATAAAGCAAAGATAGAAAGGTCCTGTGTTTCTTGGGACACCAGATGAAACAGACACACAAAGGAAATGTGATTCTTTAGTGTATGCAAATTTATTCAACTCTGCAATTATTTATTTACAACTAATGACTGATACCAACAGATGAGGTAAAAATATGAGGTATTGATATGAGTATAACATTTAAAAAATGCAATTATCATAAGGTATTCTCAACGGCAATGTAACAATACAAAATACTGTGGTAGCTGAATGGTAGAAATAGCATAATGTGCATGTTAAAGAAATCTTATTTCGTTGATACATGGCTTAGAGGTGCCAGAAGGACATGACAGAGCTTCTGCAAGGGTAGGAGGACAGCCCTGTCTTGCTAAATATGGCAGGTAGCACAGGGTCCCTTCCAGCTGAGCTATGACTTGTTAGACAGGATAAAGCCACTTTCCAGGTTTTCTTTTCATTTCCTTAAAGTGTGATTTACCGATCCACTCCCACTGACTCGTTAATACTGAAGCACTATGGTATTCATTTATGCAAACTAATGGAGCAGAAGTTCTCTAACTGCTTGCGTTCTGGAAAACAGCTGGCACTAAACCTGCTGCTATGACTACAGGCATTTGGGGAGGAGGTACCACTCTCTGAGATGTCAGTCCCACTGGAACCAGGGGACTGCCTCATGACCCACAACTTGCAATCCTGGGAAGGCTGGTCTTGGGCAGTGGTGGTACTCTGCAGCCAGACCTCAACACAGCCATGTAAAGGTGTGAGCATTAAAGTGTGTCTTTAAACACACTATAGTTGTACATTGCAGCTGTTGTTGGACGTAAACTCAAGGCAGGAGCCCACAGGCAACCAACCTCCATGATCCTATGAGCTGCACAATAAAGTGTGGGTGTGACAGCTCATGGGAGAAGACAAAAGTGACTTTTTTTGGGATCCTGTTGCTCTAGAGGGATACCTAGCTGAGTCACCTTGCCCTGGTCCAGCCAGCTCACACTGGTCTGCTTCCTCTGATTGGAGGGCTGTTCCTGACCAGCAGAACCCTTATGTGTGTGCATGTTGGCACATGGGATTGTGCTCTAGCAGCTACTAAGGACCACAGGCGATCCACCCCGCAGACTGAAAGCACTGTTGTGGTTTTTTTTAAGATACTTCCTTGTTTACTGAACCAGGGCACAAAACCATAGCTTCACATAGGAAACGTAATCCTACTCCTAAATCTTAGTGGATTTTGTTGGAAGGACTGAGCTAAAACACTGACTATGAATAATTCAGCTGATTTATGCAGCAATAAATAAAAGTGAGCAAATGTGATCAATGAAGAACAGTATTAAGATGCCTGTACATTCTTATTGAATCACAGATGTAATATAATTTTTGGTCTTAGGTTGGTTAAAGACAACATGGAACCCTTCCTCAACAAATTATTACTATTCTTACTTTTAAAGCATTCGTTCATTAGCAAAATAACAGGTCCCTGAAAGTGAAATGATGTAATAGATTTAAATGGCTCCTACTCCTCATAGTCAGGGGCCAATCCTGCTTCTACCAATGCCTGTAGAAGCAGGATTGTGCAGATCAGTGCAATATAATATGAAAATGCTTGCTATTACTATAAAAGCAATCTTTCCAAGCATAGTCTGCATTTAGTCTGTTAAATCTTCAAGATGTGTTTAAAAGCTTAAAAAAGTTTAGTTATTTGTAGAGTAAGAATATTAAAAGGCATGATATTCATCTGCATGTCTTTGTGTTCACTGGATGTGTAAAATCTGCTTTGGAGTTTCTTACCAGTTAGCCAGCTATATGGGAGAAGGGAGTAACAACAGAGGTTGAAACAAAGGTTCTGAGAAACACTCAGAACCTAGACAAAATGCTAAAACACCATGATTTACAGCTTAGTAACTTACCGGTCTGATTTCAGACACCAATACATACAGTGTTATCTTGCATTTTCCAAGAACGAGCAGTTCCTTTGAATGCTGCACGTACTGAGGTTCTGCGTGTAGTGGCAGATAGACCATTCATTAAGGCAGTAGGTGAGTTCTCAGCACCTTGCACTAACAGTCACAGTTCTGCAGCTGAATAGAAATGGTCTTCAGATCTCTGTCAATTATATTTCCATGTATTTTATTTGGTGAAACTCATCTACTCCTCATTGTTTTTAAAAGTACAGTAACCTCCTTCTTTAAATTTTGTAATTCTTCCTACATCTATTGCTAGGTACCTTCTCACAGCATACACAAACACAAAACATATTTGAGAACAGGTGTTTCTGTTATCACAAGGATTATGCCTAGCAGCCCTGTGATAATAGCAAACACAGCTTATGTAGCAGTGGCACACTAAGAAACAAGTGAAAGATTCACTTAAGGTCCAACTGATGCAAGTGATTTGCACGGAGTTATATACAAAATAATTAATTTATACATATATATAGAGATATAATATAGATAAATATATACATACTGTACATAATTTATTTACAATTAAAATAAGCTTCTTAGAAGCCTTTAAATAGCACAGTTATGTAACACAAGTAATGTCAATAGTTTGATTTTTAAAGTAATAATGATAAAAGCTCTCTGAAGAAATGTTTACTTCAATAAATGAAATTAATACAGAAGGGGTATTGGGGAGGGAACTGAAGTCTCCTTTTTATTCTGAAGAATAAAAAAAATTTCCTATAAAATTCCTGTTTCAGCTTAGTACAGACCCAGGTCTGTTAAGGTTTCTGCAGCTTAAATAAGATCTTTCAGTATTCCTGTTCCCTGCCAGACCCTCATTTACGCTCACACACTCCGAGGAACACTTCCTCAGATTTTTGTTTCTGGTCCCTCGGCAATGAGCGGCTGAAATGAGTTTCTGATCCTGGCAACTTCTGCTGCACACAGATGTCCGAAGCCTTTGTTGTACCACTCTGGGGAGTGTCCTCTGAAGAAATGGAAAAGATTACTGAGAAACAGAAATACTCAAGAAGCAACTCCTGCAGGAACAGACTTGCCATGCTTCCTACTCCTTGCTGCCTATGGTAGTGGTGGTTACCTCAGATACTTGTTACCACACTCTGAAGTTCTCCCTTGCAGTAGTCAAATAAGCAGATCTTACGTCTATGACCTGCATGGTAACAGCAGTAGACCCTGTCTGGCAGAATGAGCTTGGTAGATAGAAAATTCTGACTGCAGGAAGGCTCCAAAGCAGCAAAGCTACATTGTCTGCTCCCAACACCTCCCCTACCTTAGCAGGAGGTTTCACCTTGAAAGGTGAAAAAAGGATACTTACTTCAGGTCAATTCTGCAGATATGTGTCAGCCTGGCCTTTCCTGAGCCACATGGTTCTATCAAGTACTGGCAATCCATCACAATGGCTCGCACAGCTCCCATAAGAGGAGCCTCTTCATGCTCCACAGAGATGGCAACTAGCATGCACATGCCCTTTGGCAAATCTGTCCTCCATGTCCTGTAGGAACACATTCAAAATGGAATACTTTAGTAATGAAACTTTTGGACACAACGTAAGAACTAGAATTAAAGTTACTGTTTGCCTAGCCTTGTTGTTCGCAATGCCACCACACTGACCTAGAAGTCCCTGGAGGAGTTTCATGTTCCTCAAATGAGAGACTGACCATGGCGTGGAATGGTCACTCATTACAGTGCTGCAGGCTCCAGGTGGAGAAGTTTTACTTCTTCACATAAGCATTTTGTAACCATTACATTATAGGGTGTGATACAGCCTTTGAGGAGTGGCTGAGGGAGCTGGAGCTGTTTAGGCTTAGCAGTGGGCTTGATACAGTTAGGTTAATGGTTGCATTGGATGATTTTAAGGGTCTTTTCCAACCTAAACAATTTTATGATTCTATGACAGACAGAAGTTTTGGAAAGGAGATAAAGTGAATATAAAGTGAAATGGTGTATTGCAGCCATGCAGACTTACAGAACAACAAATAAAGTTTAGTGTAGCAGAAGTCTTCACTGATACCCACACTAATGTCTGAAAGTCTCTAAAGACACTTTAGGGCATCAGAATTAAAATTGAAACGTCTTTTCATTTTTCCCCCTCTCAAGTTTCTGGTCTCTTTTACATACTGCATTACTTACTTACATACTTACTTCCACCAAGTTCAGAAGACCTAGACTTTAATACTTAACTTTTTCTCTGCTTGAGTAAGCATTCTCTATGGATTCTGATGGTTCACATCTTTCTCACCTGCCTTGACTCTCATAGTGTAGATCTATCCTCTGAGGAGATGAGAAATTCCCACTGCGCTGTGTCATGTGCTGTGTTGTGTGTCTCATCTTGCCATGGACTGTGAAACAGTGATTGTGCTACCTTGGGAAGTATTACATTTTAGCTGTTAAGTTGCTTTCAAGGACTGTTGATATTTGGACTTACACAAGTAATTTTAACATTCTGCATTTTACTTATATGAAATTGAGTTGTTGTCTAAGACATAGCAGGAAGATACCAACTTCAAAATGTTTTACATGTGTTGTGCATTATTATGAACTATACTGGAGAGTAGGAAATCATACTTCATATCTACTGTTAAATGTGGGACCATCTACTGTGAATGCATGTGCACTGCTTAAATGTGACCATATAATTTTGGTACCTATGTAGCACCTTGAGCACTGCCTGCAGTTTTGGGTACCACAGTATAGGAAGGACATCGAGAGGGTGCAAAGAAAGGCAACTAGGCTGATTAGGGATCTGGAGGACAGGCCTTATGAGGAGAGGCTGAGGGAGCTGGGGCTGTTTAGCCTGGAGAATAGGAGGCTGAAGGAAGGTTGTAGTGAGGCACGTGTTGGCTTTTCTCCATAGTGACTAGTGATAGAACAAGAGGAAATGGGGTCATGTTGCACCGGGGGACATTCAGATTGGGTATTAGGAAAAAAAGTCTTCACAGAAAGAGTGGTGAGATATTGGAACAGGCTGCCCAGGGAGGTGTGGAGGCACCATCCCTGTGGTGTTAAAAAAATAAGGTAGACATAGTGTTTCAGGACATGTTTTAGAGTTTAGGGCTTGTAGGGCAGATGGTTGTACTTGATGATCTTGAAGAAGACCTTCAATCTTGATGATTCTATGATTTTACTTGGGTCATTAGTTATGTGGAAGACTAAATATCCCAGATATGGCAGAAGTCTTGCGATTCCTATTCCCAGTTATAAGGATTTAGGCCAGTTACTGTTCTTCTTTAAACATACCACATGAACTTCAAGCATTTGCAGAATCCTTAATGAAAAGCAATGCCTGTGCAGTGCAGCCAAGACCTGCATCAGATCCCAGGCACTGAAACATTGGCCCTATTCACCTTACTATTAAGAGTCTTCTCAAGGGATCCTAATCCACCTGCTATAACTGTCAAACAGGAAAAACAAAATTAAAAAACTCAGTAAGGTTATCCTTTCATGGAAAAAATTTTGACTGTGAAGGAGAAAATTTCTGTCAAAACATAATGTCCCCAGAGGTGACTGATGATTTCGCTGTTCACTTCCCACCAATCATCAGGTACCAAACTGACTGTGGTATCACTGGCTAACCTTGCCCTAGATGTAATGATATAAATCAAAAGAGATAAACAACAGAATCTGATATTCTGCCTGATGGCAGTTTTAGGCTGTTTTCAGGCCTAAAAGACCCTCTGTACTTCAGTCCTCAGGGTTCATTCTCTGTGGGTAATGAAAAGGATGAGAACTCAATAGCAGGATTTTTCTCTTACTGATGTTGACTGCATAGCAGGTCTTTAAAGAACATAAACTACCACAAAACATAATAGTGAACTAAATTGCAAGTAAGATGAAAGAATTATGGTCATCAAAACCTCCCTACTGCTGCCAGACAATTTTCTGAGTGCTATGCAGAGAGCCAAATGTATCATAGAACCACAGACTCACAGAATGGCTTAAGTTGGAAGGGACCTCAGACATCATCTATTTTCAATCCCAATGCTATGAGCAGGGAACACCTCTCACCAAACCAGGTTGCCCAGGGCCCTGTCCAGTCTGGCCTTGAACACTTTCAGGCATCCATACCTCCCTGGAAAACTTGCTCCAGTGCCTCACAGTGACAAATGTCTTCCTAAGATCTATTGTAAATCTCTCCTCTTTTTAGCTTGAAACCGTTTCCCCTTGTCTTGAGTCCCTCATAAAAAGTCCCTCTCCAGCTTCCCTGTAGGCCCTCTCCAGGTACTGGAAGGCTGCTACAAGGTCTCCAGTTAGCCTTCTCCAAGTTGAACTGCCCCAGTTCTCTCAGACTGTCTTCATGGAGAGGTGCTCCAGCCCTCTGATCATCCTTGTGGCCCTTCTCCAGACCCACTCAACAGTTCCATGTCCTTATATTGGGGGGGCTACAGAACTGGATGTAGGGTTCTAGGTGAGGTCTCACAAGAGTAGAATAGAGGAGGACATCCCTGATCTGCTGGTGACACTTCTTTTGATACAGCCCAGTTTAAGTTAATAATATTATATAAGAAAATGAATTTGAAAAGAATTAATTTAGCCCATTGTACTGTGGGAAGGCAAAAGAAATAAGAATAGTGGGAGGAATAGTGTTTTACCATTATGAAGAACGTAGAGAAAACCACTTTTAAATCTTCTTCTTCCTCCTTCCAAGAATATTTCCCTTATACTGACAATACAATACTGAGTGTTATCAATTCTCTAAGAGAATACTGCAGTCCTTAAAATGGATGTGCTACTATAATTATATGTTTTATTAGGATAATACTTTTCCTTCAATCTTTGTTCCCTCTAATACAATCCTGACTCAGTGGACTGTTTCCTTCGTGAAAACTGCTTAGCGTTTCTCTAGCACATCATTTCAATCAAAAAGAGCAGAGACCAAGAACAGGAATACGCAAAATCACCCTCAAATAAATAACTGTGAGACTGCCCTGTAAGTGAAATATGTCAGCAGCTCCACAACAGTTCCTGGCAAGCAGAGGGCCAGGATTTCAAAGGCAGGAGGTGCAAAAAAAGATGGTTTTGGTCTGTTCTGTCCAGCCAGAGAGACAGTGGGCTGTGGCTGAATTTGAAATATTGGTACACAGCTATACATTTATCTAAGAGACGTAATCCCCTTGAAGACAGTCACAGTCCACCTCTGTTGCCCCTTTCTGTTGATACTCTTGGATTTTTATGGGTTAACATTTCTTCATCTACAAAAACTCCAACTGCAAATCTAAAGCAACAACGTATAGAGAAGCCCTATAATAACCTTAGCTTAAAAGCATCGCTCTACTAAATATTTGGCTCTTAAACATCAAACGTTCCCCAGAGAGCAGCAAAAGCAGTACGAAAAACCAATTGAGTTCTATTTGCACTGTTTTGACAACAAACAAAGCCATGAGAGAACAGCACTATTATCAGACATCTGTTCTAGGGGAGATATTATATTTATGGCCTCAGGAGTATGTGCTGCTCAAATTACATCAGTGAAAAGGTCAGCATGCTCTAGGTGTACAATTTTAATTTGGTTTGAGCAATCAACACTGCTGCCCAGAAGTAGAGTCCTTGAAGCACAATTTACACAGATGCAAAGGCTGAGATAAGAGCAGATCTTGTTTCTGTGCACTGCAGGAAGCAAAGGTATTGCAGAACTGCACTTAGCTTACCTTAGAACAACAAAGTCTCGAACAGGATGAGGAGCCATGCTGTTCAAGACGTACTGGTAAACTTCTGTCTGCTTGTCTAGGCTCTCAACCACCTTCCACTGCAAGAAGTCCTCATCCCAGAGGTGGCGCTCTCTCAGCACTCGGTTCAGGACCACTGATGGAGGGGCTTCCACTTCTACCGAGGCTTTCCAAAGCTTTAGAGGGTTTCCATCCCCAACCTGAAGTAAAATGACAAAGACATAACCTCCCATGATTTAAATGCCTGCTTCCAGCATAGGGTAATCGAGGCCAAAAATCTTTATATGGATCTCTGAGTTTAACTTAAGAGCACACATATTGCCTTACCAATCCCACTATTATTACTATCGCTGCCTCTCTGCTGTATGTGAAAACATACCCATACTAGTCCTGGGTGAAAAACAGAAGCGATGCATTTCTGTTGTCACATCAGTGTGTATCTGGACTAGTTCCCACAGTGACAGTGGGGCTGCTGTATTATTTCTAGTACAACTGACGTTTTGTCACCCAAAAGCATCTCCAGTGTAATGAAGAATATGTACATGCACAAGTAAGCACAGAGGAAAGGAGAGACTGAAACCCTTCGCTGAAATAAAGCTTTTGGTGATGTGATGCACTAGTAGTCACTGAGGGTCCATTAAGTCTCCTGGTTAACTGGTGGAAAAGCAGAACATATGTTGATTCATTTATATGCTAGATACACAAATGTCCAAAGAAGGGCCACAAAGTTACCAGGTAGCAGGAACACCTCTTCTATGAGGACAGGCGGAGAAAGTTTGGGTTGTTCAGCCCAAAGAAGGATGCTCTGGGAGGACATAACTGTGGCCTTTCAGTATTCGTAGGGGGCCTGCAAGAAAGCTAGGGAGGGGCTTTTTATTGCTATCCTTGTAGTGACAGGTCAAGGGGTAATTTTTTAAACTGAAAAGGGGATGATTTAGATTGAAAATTAGGAAGAAGTTCCTCACTATGAGGATGGTGAGAAACCAAAACAAGTTGCCCAGAGAGGTTGCGACTGCTCCATTACTGGATATGTTCAAAACCAGGTAACATGGGGCTTTGAGCAACTTGGTCTAGTAGGTACCTGCCTATGGCAGGGTGGTTGGAACAGGATGATCTCTGAGGTCCCCTCCAACCCAAACCATGTTATGATTCTATGTTTATTCCTCAAAATAGTTGCAAGAGAGGTATTGGGAAAATGTCTTTCAATGAATGAACACACAAACTGCAAACGCTTCCTACCTCACAACTCAGCTCCTGTTACTTGTTACACTTCCACAGCATACAGTAGGTGGAAAGTGCTGGGCTATGGACAAGAGAAATATCCTAAATTCCACATGTACAGCTTTTCTGCATGGGTTTAGGGGACAAAAATCCACTGGAAACAAGGACAAGAGGATGAAGGATAAAACTGGCTACATGACTAGGACCATATGTAGAAGTAGGCAGTGGGCAGCCTGAAAATGTTCTGGGTGTGTTCTTCAAACTGCTGTCAAGCAACAGGAGATAGTCAGAAATTTTGCCTGTGCCCCAGTCAAAGAGCTTACCTAGGTAATGTTACTTGTTGTTTAAAGTCTTGTTTTACTCTCTGGTGTATTGCTTGCTTCAATTACCCATTTTGGAGACATTAGCTTGTTTTGTGTGCCTTATTCTGGAATCTTATACTTGAATGACTACTAAATTACATTTTAAGCAGCTTCAAGCAGACTTTTACAAACCAGCCATATGCCTCATCAGACAGAAAGGTATGTATTTAGCCATGCAACAAGTCAGGGTGTCTCACAGCTGGCTGTAATTTGCTTTGGTTCCTTACTCCATCTTCAACATCTCTCCAAATTACCTTTTTGTAGGCAAGTTCTGTGTTCTCTGTACTGGAACATGTGACCCATCCTTTGAATTTCTCTTTTGCTTCTTTCAGAAGATTCTGCATGAGACTTTCCAAGTACATCTGGTAGGTCCCTCCTTCCTCATCCACTTGTTTCCCTAGTTCATCCAGGGTGGGAGAATGCACTTCTGCATCGACATAGGAGTTTCGGGACTGGTTGACCATTTCATGTGGAACCTGTGCCACAGAATGGAGGGGAAAAACACAGGGAAAACCAGCTGCTGAGAAATGTTCCTTAAATCAGTATGTTTCTAGGCTGATGGACCATTCAGCATCCAATTTCCAGGAGCCTATGGTCTATAGAACTGATACCTGTCTTTCCTTCTTAGGCAAGATATGATATCAAAGTAGTATAATGAAACCATTAGTGGCTCAGAATAGTACTACTCATGCAGAAAAGTATTAGATGGATCAGCTTTGTGCCAATATACCAGCGTTACTCCTCTAGCCCCAAGAAGTGTTGTCTTGTGCTTCTTGGGATGGGAGATACAAGCATTACCTCTCTTGCACCTGCAGTGAAAAGAGCTGCAAGAATGACTGCATACCTACATGATTTGAAGTTTATTGGATAACACACAGAAATGAAGAGTATCAGCTCTTCTTTTTGAGATGAGTGTTAACTGAGGTGTTAAACGTATTGTAATAGAATGGAATGTTAAACCAGCAATTTTTATTTTCTTTGGAAAAATAAATTTGGGTTGAAAACTGCTGCAGAACAATTACCCTGCATTTTTAATATTTGTGTTTTTGAGTGCTGGAAGGGAACGGTCAGAAAGAAATGTGATAAATAAACTTTAGATGTAGCAAGTTTACAAATATGTGAGGTACCATCAATCTCTGAGCTAATACAAGGCAGAAAATGTAGACATAAACATAAATACTTCAAAGGATGCTGCATTATGTGGCCATGAATAATGCTGTTTGAGTCTTGCACTCACCTCAAAAAGTTTGTTGCATTCCATTATCATGTGAGCAAGTCCCTGAGTAGCTGCCAGGTTTTCACTGAGGTCCTTCTGATCTGGCTTCCCTGTTGCATATTTTTTCTGTATTACTCTGTAATTGAATTCAGTGTCTCAGGTAAAAAGAGCTGAATCTTTTTAATATGAAAGCAAACAGCACCAGGATGTTCAGAACACCAGAATGAAAAGCCTATCTTTAGTTCTTATTTATCACAAAGACTGTTCAGACTGCTGGGCCTTTTTCAATGTTTACATAAAATATTGTGGAGCCAAAGCATGAAAGATTATGCATGTTCTGTGACAGGCACTGCACCTTTTGAAATGCATTTCTAACAGAAGTGATGTACAGTGGTTTACCTTGTTACCACTTAAAGTGCTTGCTCAGACACTGGTTGTACTCATACATGCCCAGGAATATTAGTGTATTCTGAACCAGAGTGGGGGGGAGGGGAATGTAATGAGGGAAATCAAATTGGGACCACTAATGTTTAGCAGGGTCTATGCCTGTTTAGCCTACACTCACCATGTTACATTGCCACCTTAATGTGGCCTGAAATAAGCCTGGTTTCCCCTCTGGCAGAATGCAGCCAGAAAATACAGTGAAAAACCACTCATTAAAAATCTACCTATTAAAATCCTTTAAAACACGCTTAATCTTTTACTTCAGGCAGAGCAAAACCTGGGCCTTTCCCTTCACAGAAGCTAACATTGGTTACATAAAATTCACTTAGTGCCCCAGTGAAATTTCACATGGAAAACAGGCACTGCGTGTTCACAACAGCCAGCCAGAAATGCCTGTTGGGGTTGTAAGAACATCTTCTGTGCACGTACAAGTGTGCTCCTGGCTCTACAGCATGGGATTTAATTTCTCTTTGAAGACGTGCCTTTTGTAACATGCTAGAAAGCAGAAGCTCTGGAAAATTTTGTCCTGCACACTTCTAGGAGCACTGAGAGTGTCACTTTGTAGTAAGGATATGACTTTATTGTTGAGAAGAACCTTCCTTACCTCGGTGAGCTTTCTTTCTTTACTATATTGAGATGGAAGAGTGAAGGGGCCAGACAAACCGCTATGTTCATAGGAGTCATCTGATTCTCCTCCACGGAGGTGACATCACTCAAGAAACACAGCAGAGTCTGCAAAACCTCCCGGTTCTCATCGGACATCAACATGATGGCAGCTTGCACTGCCTGCAGCCGCTGCTCCTTCGGGACATCTGAGGAAAAGCAAGTGATGCACAGAGGGGTCAGCTGTAAGATCAGATAAGGAGCCAGGAACAAGACAAAGTTATCACAGGCATTCACACTCTGGGAATGGTTATCTGAAGAGCCAGATGTCAGGGATGAAGGAGCAAAGACCAGCTGATTGGAGGATGGTTGTATTTGCTCCTCCATCAAGCACAGCTCCCTTAGCCAGTGTATGACATTCCTCTGTTCATTTAAAAGGCTGTTCCCCAAGAAAGGGACTGAACTTCATTTCAAGTTTACGAAGGGAGAGCAGAAATTAGTATTCAAATATTTAAATGGTGTTTTTCAGGTTTCTTTTGTCTCCTAGGAAAACCATTCAAAATCTTACAGATGCTTTGGGAAAACTTGCACTTGTGTCCTAAACTCTAAAAGAGTTTAATGAAAGCAGTAATGGAAAGGCTTAAATAGCACCTCAGACAAATTACTTTCTAAAACTAACGTAAGTTTTCTCAGTTCGGACTCAAGGCCCTCCTCTGGGTATTACATGCACTCTACATAATTGAAGAGGAGAACCAAAGCAGATTTACAGTAGAAAGAAGAGTCAGCTTTTAAACACTGCCTTGCTAGCCTTGTGCAAGCACTTTGTTTAAAAAGCTTTCAGATGTGAATGGCAAACTGAGCACAGCCCAATGCTTCTGATTTTCTAGAATTGGGCTTGGTTAACAATTAGGTTAATATTTGGGCTCTTAGAAGTCATTTCCAACCTGAACAACTATGATTCCATGATTCTAAGGGGCAAGACCAGGTCTCTTTAAGCAGTCAGAGGAGACTCTGCTAAATCCAGGCAATGTGTCTTTTGTCCCCACATAGCCTCCTGATACTCCTTCACTGTAATGTTGCACTGCTGGGTCTGATGTATGGAGAAGATGACTAGTCAGCCCTTCGAGTTGTTAGGCAACTAAGAGTTTTACGGAAATAGAGGAAGTGCTATACTGTACAGAGTGCTACACTAATAATCTCATCCCGAGTCCTCTGTGTTACTGCAAATGAAACTGTGCTCTATATATGAAAAAGGTCCTAGATATAAGAAAAATATCTTCTGTGAGTCCCAGAAAATCAGTAAATCTCTTGCCAATACATCAAGAGAAGAGAAATCTTTTCTAGCTTCACATTAATGATTTGTTAAACAGGATAACAGGACAGAAAAACTCTCAGATAGAGATTTATTTAATTGCAGACATTATGAAATACAACTGGTATCCCAGCAATTTCCAACATTTTTCTTTCTGTGAAGTTTTGTCAGTACTGTCTAAAATGGAAAAATATATGTTGTTGGTCACATGGGAAAAAACCCACTGCTACTCATTCTTATTCCAAATGTTTTCCAGTGTCTACAGAGCTCATCGTTCATTGTTCCCACCTTGGTTTAAATAAACTCAGACTCAATTCTTTATGAAATCCTTTAAACTACTGGTGCAGTTAAAGAAAATCTTTCCTAACACTTTGTTTTTACCCCTCTAATCCACATAAAGAAAGACGAGTTCTTGAAACACCCCACTGTAATATGATGTGGGGTTACAGATTACCCACATTGATTTTAAACATTGAAACCTGTCCTGTCTCTCTCCATCTGTCAAGGGAGTAGTTTACTTGCAGTCTCTCCCTGCCAAGACAGGATATTGCTAATTTTCATCATGTAGTTGTTCAAAGGTGATTTGTTTCCATGGACAAGTAGAATATGTCCTTCTAGTGGATAATATTCTTGACCACTTCACTATGGAAACTATTGTGTCTGCCATTGCATTAGCACTGTTGCTGTTCCTGTTGCTTTTTTGAACAAACTCATTGAAGTGGGCATAGCCAGACCTTCGACTTGTGAACAGGAAAGAATGGGAAATGATGGCCCAGGGCTAGGCACCAACTGTTTCAGTTCAGTTGAATACCATTGTGTATGACCAAGTCTGCTACAATCTCTCCCAGGTGAGAGATCACAGCATTTCTCTACCAACTACAGACACTGTGACATTAAATATATTAGTGACTAGGCACCACAGACAGATTTTTACAGTCAGGGGAGGCAATGGAAGTAACTTAAGTTCTTTAGCACTGGGATTACGCAGTATTTAAAAATGGCTTTCTATTGTTTTGGCAGCGGAAATGTCTGCAAGTGAAGACTAGACATGCTTCTCTTTAGTGCTTCCAATTATTTGGCTCAGACTGTCTGGGTACACTTTTCTGTATCTGCCAGAGCACCAGCTGACTGGCCTTCATAATGGACACTGTTAGGAAAAAAGCTCTAATTCTGCTGGCTTTCTAATGTTTTCCTCACTGTTTATTTCTCCCTCAGTCTGGAGACTGGTTTACAAGGATTTTCTCTATTCAGATGCATTGGAGTCTTAGATTTTGCTCAAGACTGGTTACGTGGGAATGAAAAGAAGAAATCCTCTGGGTTTTTTCTTTATGACATCTTTCCATAAAAGCTGTGGATTTAAATGAAGGCAGCTGGTTTCTTGCATGTGCATTTTATTGACTATAATGAAAAGGCAAATACAACTTTTCAGTGAAGAATTACAGAAAGGAAGAAGACTGCACAGACACACGTTCTCATAGTCAGCTACCTCTTCAACGTGCCCAGACTCACTTATATTGAGATATTGGCATGAAATTTGTCACATCTGACAAAAACTTGAGTCTTTGTGCTTTTTATGTTCATGGCAGCCCAGCCAGCCTGGAATCACAGAATCGTTTAAGTTGGAAAAGACCTTCAAGGCATGTAATGACAGGGTGAAGGTTAATGGTTTTAAGCTAGAAAAGGGTAAATTTACGCTGGACATTAGGAAAAGTTCTTTAATATGAGGGTGGTGGATCACTGGAACAGGTTGCCTAGAGAGGTGGCTAAGGCTCCACCCCTGGAGGCTTGGTGGGACTCAGCAGTCAGTTCTAGGTCAAGATCAGGCTTGATGGGACTCTGAGTAATCTGATCTAATTAGAGATGTCTTTGTTTGTTGTATGTAGGTTGGACTTGACCTTAAGAGGTCCCATTCAACTCTCTCTGCTTTGGTCCAACCATTAACCTGCTCTACCAAGCCCACCAGTAACCCATGTCCTTAATGCTCCATATCTACAGAGCATTTTTTCTGGCTTCTTTTCAGTTGTAAGACTGGTATTTTCAAAGTTTCTCAACATGTGAATGCTGTCTTTCCATTAAAAATGCCAGTATTTTGACAAAGAGACCTTTTGTCAAAAAATTTTGAGGACAGAGGCTTTCTCTTGTACATCTTAAAGGTGAGCAGAAAGACTCCTATTCAGTGTCAGAATACCAAAATAATTTATATTTTCTAGTTGTTTATAATAATAAAAAAATACTGTAACTTACATTGGTAGATGTGTAGAAACGTTTCTCCTAGCTTACTTGTGAGGAGAGGTTCTGGCAAATCCCTGAAAAATTGCTTTACCATGTCTGCCACATCATATGCTGACTGATCCTCATAGCTGACGTTTTCTGGGGAGCTCTCATTCATCTGACGTAGGGCATGGATTCGGGATTTCACTCCAGATTTTCGAAATAGACCCACCTAAAAAGGTACCATGTGGAACTGAGTGAAAAAGAAATGTATATACGTCTCCTTTAAATAACATGAATAAAAAATCTGTCCCATGGGACTTTGATCATGATGAAAGCTTGGATTGCTTACTTTAGTCTAGGCAAGCACAAGGAAGTCATGCAAATTGGATGATCATCACCTGCTCACAAATCTCCTAGGCAAATGCATGCTCTTAAGGCAGGACTACAAGAGTTAATCATACCGATGCTCTGTATCCCATACTAGAGAAAGAGAGTTCAGAGTGCAAGTTGTTTCCTTGGTGCCTGAAGATGCTCAGCTGATACAAATCAGTGTGTCTTGCTTGGCTTGGGTGACTGTTGATTTACTCCAGCTGAGAATCTGGCTCTTCTTGTTTATTTGGGTATGTATTTTGAAGACTAACAAGAAAATGTTATGCTCAGCTAAGTAATAAATGCTGTGGCAAAAGAGTAGTACATTCTGGTAGACCTTCAAAAATCAAGACCAAATCTGTTTTTCTCCTTCCTGCTCTCTGCTTCCACCAGTTCCTCCAGTCCCAGTGAAAATTCCACTTTGAAATTGGGACCCACAGAGGGATTTATTTTGCAGTGTCACTAAGATACATTTTTATCCTGCTAACTTTCCATTCTAAAGGAAATGTTAATTCTTCAAGTGATGCCTTGAAAAGCAGTGCAGTCTTTTAGGTTGCTCCCACCAGTGGAATTCCCCCTGGGCAAATTCCTAAGCCTCAACCACATTATTTATTCCCAAGTGAGTTTACAGTGTTTCATTTGGGAAGCAGAAGCACAGTTTTCCTTCAGTTTTGCAGGGGAAAAGGTGAAATATTAAGAAAAACCTAAGAAAAAGGCACATTTCAGGCATTTTTGTTCCTCTCTGCCTGCTGTCTTGCTGGTTCAGCTTCCTGTGCAGTATAGTCCACCAACAAAAATGTGTAAAGGCCAGGAATTAATGCCGGCTGGCCTTTTTCCCTTCTGCAAGCAGAGCTCATATAGGACCTCCTCTTCTTAAACCACCTCCCATGCTCAAAGGTATTTAGGACTTTTGTTAGCTCACATATTAATGACACTGGTTACATAAAACACCCAGCCTGCGTCTCTGTGAGGGAACTGGCTGTGAGGCAACTTTTCTGCTATGCTTTCTTGTTAACAGAGTAATTTCTGAGCAAAATTTATGTGTAGGAAGTTAAGAACTGAAGGGTGCCCTATGTACCTCCTACTCTATGCCTGTTCACAGGTGAAGCTCTACTCTTCCTTCTGATCAGAGAATTGAAGATAAAAAACATCTGGTCTTCTCATTTTGTTTTTCCCTTTATTTTCTTTTTAAATCTCTTCTCCTTTTAGAAATGTGTGCTAAAGATGCAGAAGGATGCACGCTAATTCTAGGCAAAATACCATTATGGGCAAGTGCTAGACAAATGTGAGAGCCCAGGCTCACTTTCAAAGGCTCTCACCTTTTGAAGGAGAAGAGTCCTTGCTGGTATAAAGAACCTTCAAAAATTGCCAGATAAATCTGATTTGAGAGGTCAAACATCAAATCCCACCTGTGCATGTCTCCTGCTGCACATCATTCTGCTACTCTTGATCTCTGTTTTTTTATTTAATAGTATTTATCCAAATTCCTATTTCCTCTTTTCTTGGAAAAAATCATAATCAAAAGAGGACAGTTCCTCCACTTGGTAGACAAATACGTTTTAGGCTCTGTTCTGCAATATTACAGACTTAGTCTGTAAATAAAATAAGACTATAAATCCAGTGATTTATGAGAGGTTAGTCTGGCCCAATCTCTTTATTATCCTCATGCTGTGAATCATCTGCCCTGCAAGTAGCCGTATGATGCATGACAGAAATAAAGATGCAGTTGTCAAAGGCAAAGCAGTTTCTATTTCACAAATTGAAACTGAATAATATATTCTGCAAATAATGCTGGGGCTCCTTGTACTGTCTTAGACATTTCAGTGCCAGGTGCCAGACTGTGCAATGATTTAGAGCAACCTCATTGTTACTAAGCAGTGCATGCAGTAGAAGCTTTGACGCCTGTTCAGGACTCCAAACTGCCTTCTGCATGCAGTGCATTGAACAGACATGTAAGCAAGATGTTGTGGGAGACTGGAGATGGCTCAGACCTCTTGGCTGTGCATTAGGTACTGTGAATTAAATGGGAACAAAGGGATTGACTGTAAAGTGGAGAAGTTTAATTGCCTGGGGAGTTTTGGCCTAGAAAGGTTTTTTGCTGGAAAGACATTTTACATGGTCCTGATTTGTAATACTCCATTTTCTATTCATTATTTTCTCCATTCCTCTCTGAGTGGGAACTCAAGCTGAATTAAAAAGGTCCTTCATATAGGTCTGACATTTCTGAGCAAGTAAATACTACATCATGGAGCAGGTATTTCAGACTGCCCATGGATGATCCTTTTGACTGCCTCAGATCTCAAGAGCTTTTACTTCTCTTAGGCTTTATCTTCCCTTTTATTTTCTCTCCCATTTATCTCCAGTCTCCTTTCTGTTTCTTCCTAATGCTCTGCTGTTCATTTGGCAGGCATATCACTATCCCCACACCTCCTGCTCCTTGTACTTGGGCAAGTACCACCTCAGTGATTCCAGGCTCACTGAATCACTGTTCTTCCTACACTAGGTTTCCCAGCTCAGAACACAAACCCAGATCACCATAGTGTTAGCTAGGCATATTACCTGTTGAACGTACTCCTTCTAATTGTCTTTATACATCTTCCCCTTCCACCACCTATTAATATATTTCCAACACTCTATTCCTCCCAGCCTTCGTCTCCTGTACTACACATGGCAGGCACTAATCTCCCCTCATTTTTACCACCCTGAAGTTAGATGTAAAGGCTTGACCACCATGGGGTCTCTGTAGAGAAATTACAGGAAGGACCTGCGTCTTCCACACTGGCTATAAAGGGAAATGGTTGTGGTTCACAGCAAGGCATATAATTTTTAGACTTCCATTTTGGGTAAGATGACTGTCACCCACAAAACAATCTGAAAAGCAACCAGAATGGAGTTCAGAAAACCACTTCCACTCCTTTTGTAAAATCAGAGCTAGGAAAGCAGCAAATTCTGCAGAGAAAAGTGCTAGTTTCTCTTTTTGAACTCACAACTATCTAAAAGTAGTTATGAAAGAGGTCATATGATGTGAGGTCAACAATAGTAAAGGACTGAACATANACTTATTTTACTTCCCCTAAGGATGAGAATAAAAGTATGATTAGTATATCTCTGATCTGTAGCTAAAGAGAATAAAAAAATATCTGAAATACTTTGAACATGAGGGTCTCTCTGCTGGCTTGTTGAAGCAAAGAACACTATAAAAGGAAATGTGCCATAATAGCTTTGGCAATGAACCCCTGCTGACCCATCTGGATATATCTGACTTTGTCAACAGAATACTTTGAATATTTTGCTGAGTTTGCTCTCTATTGGACTTTTCTTTCTTTGTTAAGTAAACAAAACCTTTTGTCCCATATCTTGTGAAATGGTGAATGCAGTTAACCCTCAGTAGCAACAGCCAACTATAAGCAGTTATGGGTAGAATCTGCTGGAAGACCTCGTAATTCCACAGACATGAAGATCTCATGCAATTCTTTGAGGCAAGCTATTGTATACAAAGCAGCAGGACTGCTATAGCTACGAGAATTCAATGGAGTTGATGGGTACAAATCTCAGAATGGCAACCTCTAGTATTGATGCCAATCACCAGAGAAGATCATGACCCAATGCGAGATACATCCATCTTCAAATCGTTGTAGTACAAAAATGTTTACCATTGTTTACTTAGTGTGGATTTTCAGAAAAAAACTTAACCAACGTTCATACCTGATCCAGACAGTTGCTCCGTAAGTAGCGTAGTGCTTGCTGTATGCTCTGGGGAAGAGGCTGTCCTGTTCTCTGGACATGCACTATGAGAGGCACACCAAAGACGTTCTTATCCTTGTAGTCAGGGACTTTCATTCTCTTCATGAACTTTGGCACAGACCTGAAAATTGACATGGTCAGGCTGCATGAAAATACCAGGGTCTCTCTGACCCTGACAGGTCAGAGTCCCTCTGAGTTACACAGCTGGCAGAAATTGCTGACTGGGGGCTTCTTTATAAAAAAGCTGAAGCAAGGTTAAATGCCCAATATATGGAGACTTTACAATCTGTAGAACTAATTAATTTCTTGACAACTTTTATAAATAGCTGGCTTCTGGTTCTATGTAGCATAAGCATAGCAAAACAATCTGTTCTAACAAAAACCTTTTATTATGCAGTTGTCATTCATTAGGGACTCAAAGGTTTGGTATAGCAAAGAATAGCGAAGAGGATATCAGAGAAAAAGATGTACAGTATGCTAAAATAATTTCTGTGCTGCCAGTTACACGATTTAATACTTGTATTGACTAACAGTGTGTAGTAAGAAATGATGGTAGGAAATCTCTATGTGCCAGATTCATCCTTGGTGTTAACAGAATTTTTTCTAGTTGAATAACTTAGGTGCAGCCAGTGAGGTTGCCTTCTTCCAAAAATAATGGTGAAAATGAGAATGTACTGGATTCCCTTTGTGGAAGCCTGGACTGCACTTGAATAATAATAAAAAAAAAGGATTAATATGACCTGAATCTGGCACAAAAATTTATCATCTGTGTGGGAAGGAGATGAAACTTGGATTAAATGACCTACTGAAGGAGTACAACATGTAACTTTACAGCTATTTAGAGATTCACTCTTATAAATTCTAGATACTGATTATACAAACGGAAGAAATATTTGTCAGGAGGAAAAGCCTCAGTACAAACAGCAGGATCTAGAATTTGCTGTATTCAAGTCTGCTTATTTGGAGTTGGTTAAGGTGACATTCATTTCAGTACAGATGTTGTCAGTCAGCTGCACCAAAGGACAGCAGCAGTCTAGGGGTTTGTCTTACTGAATTTTAGATAACTGAGATTTTTTTTAGAGTTAGCAGTCTGGACTATGTCTATACCTACTGTGGAGTGAGGCTTCTCTGGAGGGTGACCCAAATCCTCAGCCTTGGCTAGAATGAGTTGCCTTTGTGTTTGCCTTTTTCCACTGACCACAGTTAGTCAACCTAGCTTGTCCAGATTAGACTTACAACTTCTAGGAGTGATTGTCAGTGATGTGAATCTTACATATAATCCCCTGCATCTGCTTTTCCATTTCTAAAGGCAAATTTGTCTTACGTAGCTGATAAGTGAATTTAGTGGGACCTTGATGAGGCACTTTGAATATAGAAATCACAACACAAACATCAAGTCATATTACTTTTGGACTCAGTTTCTCTGAGTGGCAGGGAAAGTTTCTGTTATTGTTTTGATTATTTCTCAGGTACTTAAAATCTCTTATTTGTGCCCATTTTCATTCCAGCATACTTCAATCTGTGTGGCCCATAAAGGTTCATATACTATTAATCATGCAAGTTTCTGTAGTCAGTTGCTACAGGAGTCCACTGCTGGCACTCAAGTCCATCTGCCCTTCACTCTCTGAGTGGCCAGGTAGCTGCTACAGCTGCTATAGCTGCAAGCTCCTTCTAACAAAGCTCCATCTTTTGATCTGCAAAAGAAGTCCCATAACTGTTTTACCTCTACTTTTAAAGCACAATCAACCAATGCTGAACACAGGCAGTATCAGCAGCAGCTGTTTCTTTTCAAATCACAAAACAAATTCTGGGGAAAACTTACTGTAAACATTTCCTTTTAATCACTCTCTCCTACTCCTGTTTATTCTTTTGGAACTGGAGTGTTATTAGAGAGAGCAGGGTTGTCTGTCTTTTAGAAAGCAGGAATGAAGTTAGATCTCTTACTCTGCCACTGAGTCACTAGGAAGCAATGGATTAAAGGGCACAATTTCAAATATTGCAGTTAAAGTCAATTGCTTCTCCTAATTGCATTTACTGAGCGGAATAACAGAATTAGGAGAAACTGTTTTCTTCTATAAATACCTCTTTTTCAGTTATCAGTGGTACTCACCAGGTCCAGCCATGTTTGTTTGACATGGAGTACTTTTCCATGATGGCAGTAAGACGAAGTAGAGAGAATTTCTGCAGCAGATTCAGCTGGGCTGCTGACTGATTGCTGATTTGAAGTGATGCAATGGAGTGGCTCAGGTGATGAGAGATTTGGAAACTATGCCATCGCAACCGCCTGTGGTAAAAGAAACAACAGAAAAATCATACAACTGCTTTAACTGGGCAGAAAACAATGCTATGCAGTAGGACAGGGAGGCAGTATGCAAACCAGAAGTAGACACACACATGGCTTGTGGTGTGTCAACTGAAAGAAAATGTAGCTTAGAGGCAAGTAAAACAATTTGCTCAATCTCTTTAATTTGGAAATGCCCAAGATTTGATTTTTTAACTGGGTGTGGTTCCCATCCATGGGCTCAGGGAAGCGGTGCTTCCTGTAGTGCCCTTTAGCCCACACAGCAGGATATGGGAGATCCAAACAAATGTTTTCACTCAGACTCAGAACTGGGATTTGATGCCTGTTCCCTAGTTTCCCATGAGACTGGCCTGACCACCAAGGTATTTGGAGATGAGGTTCTCCAAATATCTCTATTTTTAAATAATGAAGGATTTTTTGGAAAAGGGATTGAACTCTGCATCTCCTTGGCAAGGACTCTAACCACCAAGCTATTGAGCCACTCTCTTTACTCCAGTGTACTTTCTCTATAGTCTAGATACATTGGAGGCAAACTCATTTCAGTTTCTTGTTTTGCTAAACATGAGTTCTGGCTCAAACGCTAAAATCTTTGTCACTGCTCATTTACCCAGTAGTTTCCTCAAGTTGATGTGATGGTGGTGAGCAAGCATGGCCAGCAGAAAATCATTGCACAGCAGAGTATTCTTTGAGGACATGACCAGATTAGTAGCAGATCAAAAAAAATGATCTTTGAGCACAAAGTGACACATTTTTAAAGCAGATCAGCACATAAAAAAAGTGCACAAAGCTACTGACACATAAAAACTGGGGTGCATAACTTAGAAGACAAATTGAAAATATATCCCACAAAATATGAAGGGTAATGGTTTTAAAACTGGGTAGTTTTATAAAAAAGACCTTTAATATGAAGATGATGGATCACTGGAACAGGTTGCCTACAGATGTGGTGGAGGCTCCATCCTTGGAGATATTCAAGGTCAAGCTTGATGCAGCTTCGGGCAACCTGTTCCAGTTAGACATGTCCGGGCTTGTTGTCGGGGTGTTAGGCTAGATGACCTTCAGAGGTCCTTTCCAACCCAATACATTCTATGATTCTGTGGTTCTATAAACAGGGTCATACTATTTAATCAATGGACCAAATGGGAAAAAAATGCCCTAGTTTGCTCTGTTAAACCAGTTCTCCATTGATTCCATAGTAGGATGTCCCTTTTCTCTAAACCTGACCCATCCCTGGGAAGTCTCCATCCCCATACAGGATGAGTACAATTTTAACAGCACCCTGTGCCTTCTGAATGTCAAGCTGAGTGTGTCTGCTTCACTACATCTTATTTCACAGTCTGTGAATTTATGTATGAAAGTCTGCTACCTACCTGCTTGGCCGTGTGAGTGATGCTCCTACCCCAGAGTCTCTCCTGTCCCTAACACCTGTAGCTTCTGATTCATTCAGGGATGTTCCATCTCTGTCCACGTCACTTGGTGTGGTCCGGCCATCAGAGACAGAGTGTCCTTCAAAATCAAGTGTGATCTGTGTTGGTGACTGGAAGGACAATGATGGAGATTCCCTGACTGACACATCATCAACTGGCAAACTTGGCAACACATTCTTCGACCAGCCATCTACCACCTCCCGGAGTCCATTGACATGCTGCAAAATGTCATCTAAATGAGGAAAAAGGACATCTTTCTCTAAGTCCAGGAGGTCCCCAGTACTAGCATACAGATGAGAACCTGGTACATTGTCATAAATACTAATTCTACTCTCTTTAGGACAGCAAGCCATCAATCCAGACTCTTTTGGAGTGGAGCAGTTCTGCTTTCCCAGAGAGATGCTTCCTGTCCTCCAGTTTACACTGCTACTGTTGTCTGTAGGTGAGAGGCTTTCAATAGAAAGTGCCTTTGGGAAGGTTCCTGGTTTGTGATCCTTAGGAATATGCACAACCAAATTCTCCTGGGAATGAAAGTCATTTTTGCGGTTTTGGTCCACTACTTGCCGTAAGGCTGTTCCTGCAAGAACATCGAGGTCCTCCAGGTACATTCCACCTCTCTTGTTTGCTTCATGGCATTTGCGTTCTTTCAAACATGGTGAGCTCACCCCACTGCTGCTGTTTTCAGACTGATTGCTGTCACTGCTGGATTTGGCAGAAAAGGAAAGTCCTCTTTTGACTGAATCTTGTCCTAAGTTTTGGAGATCACCATTAACTATCTGCATACAGTGCATGTCTTTCAAGGATTTCGGCTCATACTGGAGAACAGGTCCACTTATTTCTATGGGACCCGTTCTTCCTGAGCCTTTTAGTTTTCCATGCACACCTTTTGCTTTTAGTGTCTCCATGCGTTTCATAAAGGTTTTTGCTTTGTTTCGTGTTGGTTTCTCATTCTTCAGGTTGTCCTTGGGGGACAGAGTGATGGGTATTGCAGTGGAGTCTTGCAGCAGTGTGCTTTCTGCATCATGCTGGCCAGAGCAGTTGCAGGTCTCCCTGGCAGTACTGATGATGCCAGATTGACTCCTGTTGTCACTTCCCCCACTGCTTTCACTGTTAATAGATGAGACCTCAGGTTCACTCAGATCTGTGAGGACACTCTCACTGCTTGTTGTATTTTTCATTTTAATGTCCCCAGAAGATCCATGTCTGTCTGATCGGTGAAGCAAAGCATCAATGTCGTCCACCCGAGACCATCGTCTGCTGGTTCTTTGGAAAGTCCATTTATTACTGATAGCACAGAGATCTTCTTCATCTGAATCTTCACTCTAGAAAACAGTAAATGGCAAACATTGAGAGCAGGTGCTTTAAGTCATTATTTGAATTCATGTTATTGTGATACTCCATGTGAGCAACAGGTGGTAAAGTCTCCCTGAGCCCAGTTTGTGAAAGACTAGTCATTGGTCCTTTCATATCAGCTTCTTTCATTACATTGTTAAAGACTACAGCAAGCATCTTAAGGACTAAGGAACACAAGTCTGCTGTGTGTCAGGGAGCTCATGAGTCCTATAATTGCCTTTTGGCTCCTCTGGGGCACAGTGCTTCTATACTGAACTACATAGGACTGATGTCCATGGTGACTGTTTAGAATAAAAAGGATTTTGCCATGTCTGACCTACTGAAGAAACCAAGGCAGCCAGTATCTGGTGCTGCCTTAGGGTTGCTTTTGTAGTGAGAACTAAGTAAACACCAATAGCATTCATAGTCTGGGTATGTCTAACAAGGTTTAAGTTTCAGGGCAAAACTACAGATAAATAGCCACAACACTTAAAATAAAATCCTCTGTCTGCTGAAACAGAAAAGATACATCCTCAGCATGAGTCGTGCAGTCAGCATTGAACTAATTGTTCTCGAAGGATGTGAAGCCCCAAGTTGCTAATGAGTATCCTTCCCCTGCCTTGAACTGGGTTTATACTGCATTATTCTTGTACATTTGTCTTGAAGCAGAACGAACTAACTTCACCTACATGACATCTAAACAGCTCTTCACATTCTTGGAAGCAGCATGAAGGCTGTAAAATAGGACAGGCTGTCAGACTAAAATGAGATGCTAAACCAGAAAGACTATTTTGGGACTAAAAAAAAAAATTCTCATTTTAGAAGTCTATTCTTAGAAGTATTTTTCTATGAAGTCTTGATGGCAAAGTTATCTCCCATCTCTGACTAGATCTCTTCTGGCCTGTCTAATTGAAAAATGTAATACAAATTTTGTAAGAATTTCCAAAACCTTAAATAATGTGAAACCTCGAAAGATGGAGATTAGGATCAGCAGCATGCCAGCTTTCACTGATGCCAAAAGATTTTGCCAATTTATCACTTCAAGTGAGGCAGATGTTTTAGATCATGTCCAAAGTAAAGAAAAAAACCCCACAGCTATGAAAGTACAGGTTTAGTAATTTCTCTTTTATCTATTAAGACTGACGTGTGCAGAGCTCCTGTAGATGATATTGATTGACAGGAATGAATGGAGATCTTAGTCCTGCGGTTAGCTAGAGAGAAAAAAGCAGATAGTGAAGCATCAGAAAAGGATCTAGAAAACACTTCTACTGCTTTGGCCACTTTGCAGGAAAGAAACGCTGTACTGACAGCTCTGCCTTCATTTTAGCTCCACAGTTTGCTATGTACATACATGGAGCAGAGGGCTGAAAACTTAGGCTCTTAAAAATCCATCTACTGTGGTCTTAGCGGTGCCACAAAGTGGAGATTTTAAAAACCACAAGGATATGTACTTTTAAACATTTAGTAGTGGTAATTATATCTACAAAGCATGCCACTGCTGAAGTGCTGATGACACCAGTCAATTGGATAAAATATATATTTTTTTTAGTTTGTTCTGTATCTCAACACACCAAAGGGACCTTAAAGAAGATTCTTGGCTGACACAAATCCTTGTAGCTGCACTGACATTACTTTATGAACTGACAGGATTTAACCTGCATTTTCCTAAAGCTGGAATTGATTTAAGTAGCCAAAGTGGCAGAGACATTGTGAAAAACCAAGACAAAAACCAATGCAAAAACAACTTCTAAATTCATTTTAATCATTTCTGAGTGACACCAGTTTAAAGATTAAGAGTATGTGATAAACTAAACCAGGACATAGAGGAAAATAAGTTTCAAGTTTTGGGTTGTTTTTTTTTAGAAAGTAGAGATGAACTGAAATGAATATTCATACTAAACAAGTTTTGCCTCTAACCACAACAAAGATAGTATTGCGTTTTGCCCAAGAACCCCTCAGAAAATACAGGGGGTTCCTTCAGTGTTGAAATTTGCAACTCAATAAAAATGGTTTCGTTTGTGTTTTTTTGCTTCTGGGTTTTTTTAAATTTAATTAGTAACTAAACTTGCTTGTGTTTGATCAGAAGCAAAATCAGATAAAAATGAACTATCTGTATACTGAAATGCTGCCACAGTGACTCACACCAAATTCGTCTGCACTGTGAGTCCTGTGACATAATGTGCTTTTCTTGTGATGGAATCAGTAGAAATGCTGGAAGCCATGAACATCCTAAATGACCCACTGTTCTTGTTAGATATCAAGAATGCCTTGACAAATATGATTCTCCTAAAACAAATGCACAGAGAACTTTGCCAACCAACTTGTTGCTACCTATAGG
Organism: Upupa epops; assembly: GCA_013397515.1. Lineage (NCBI taxonomy): Eukaryota > Metazoa > Chordata > Aves > Bucerotiformes > Upupidae > Upupa > Upupa epops. The sequence continues at coordinate 169,565 of VZRI01009651.1, forward strand.
GACAGTGGATGAAGAGTAGGTCTGAAGCTGTGATTCTTTTTACAGAAGCAGAGCAAACATCTTGGAGCAGTGACTGTATTCATCTCCTCACCTAGGGTGAAATCCAGTGCACAGCTTTGGAGCATATTCCAAAATCCATTTAATACCACTATGTTTGGGAAAAAGAGGAGAGACAAGTTTCCTAAGGAGTGACTGACATTTGCCAGAGAAAGGTTTTGATTCACAGATTTGTCACAGTTGATTTAAACAACCCAAGCTTTTTGACTGAGGGTCTACTTGTTCAAGATACAGAGGGATGCTAACAAAAGGCAAAATGTGGGTTTATTTGCAGTGGAATTCTGCCACATTTTTCCAACTGTGGCCAGGAATTCTCATAAATCAACAGCTGCCGAAGGCAGTTAATCCAAAGGCTAGTCTCTGTCTGTCCAAATCACTTATGAGCATATTTGCAACAAATACATGAGGATTTCTGTATGCACCTCGATGAAGCGAGTGGGAAGAGAGCAGCCAATAGCACAAATAGTTCAGGTGGGAGAGAGGGCAGTGAGGAGTGCTTGTGCCATGCCGGCTTTCACAGTAAACTTGCCTGGCAGCTCATTTAGCTCTATTTTGATGAATAGCTCAAGCAGCTGCACTAGTCCTGTGCAAACCCGTTATGCTGAACCTCCAAAGTGCGCTGATTTTGCATTTCATTATTCAGATCACCATAGAGACTATTAGGAAAGGTAGTCAGCAAAAACATTAACATGGTTCAGCATTTAATTCAAGACCCAGTTTCCAGCATTTACACTTGCATTTACATTTCCTTCTGTCTCTCTCTCTTCCCTCTTTTCTCCCCCACATTGTCTTCTACTTCCAGTTCCTTTGTATCTATTATCTCAAATCTCATGCCATCTTTCTTTACACCTTTCTGTGTTCTACTTCTTTATGGACTCATGCAGGTGTGGACCCAACAATCTTCTGTACCCTTGAAGGGTACATTTCTGTAGCGAATTAACAGTCAGTGCAAGGAGAGCAGCTAAGGGCTTCATTTCAGCCAGAACAGAAAGGAGTGGCAGAAAAAAAAACAACCCACAAAACTAAAGATAGCAAGAAAATCCTCCTGTTTTAACCTAATGTAATCAGATTACTTAAAGAAGCATGCAACTAAGCGAGCATTCAACCCTCAGACCAAACCTAAAGTATTTTTTGAAGAAAAGGACAGGAACTAAACATAATTTCCAGAGAACCACCAATGTTCATGTACGTGTTGCTTTTTGTAATTATGTCTGTTGTGCAGCTCCAGTCTGTGCTTTAATGCAATTACATAAGATCAATGACACAAACCAGACTCTGCTCCAAGACAGTCAACAACAGTTTATCAAGTTAGTTTTTGCTGAAGAACCTCACCTTCTTCCTATAGCACCTACCTGCTAGAATCATAAAGATATTGTGATTTTACTGGGATTTCATTGATTCCCCTCTCTGGTATGATGTGGGTGTCTGATGTTGAAAGTGTTGGAACTTATCAGATAATGTATCAAGAAAATCCCATCAGGTTTGAAATGCTGAAGAAGTCCCAGTGGTTTCAGTGAAGGAACAAAATGCAAGCTACAGAGTACATACACAGAGGAACAAACTGGGCACATGCCAAAGACACAGCATCTGGACGATGAAGACATTGTTTGTTCACATTCCCTCAAACAGGGAACAGAAATGGAACTGGATTTACAAAGATACCAAAATGCAACTCTCAGAGGTAGTTTTAAAAAAGCATTAGACAAACTCTCTAAGGGGAGAAAAACAAACCAAGAATTCTCAGAGTCAGCTACTACCATTGTCACTACTGAAGGGCTTGGGGGAATCTGTGACCAGAAAGCCAAATGCTCAACAGTTAACACTAGACTTGTCATAGAGCTCTCAAAACCAATAGGCAGTTTCTGCAGTCCTTTAAGCTCAAATAATTCCTGTGTTACACAGGACCTTGTGAGGATGACACATTTTTAACTGGGAATAAGTAAGTATAAGAACTAAAGAAAAGCTATTGTTTTCATCCAAGCAGCTTCCATTTTTCCAAGCAGCAATTTCCATTGTGTACTCACGTGGCACTGGTAAGCAATCCAGCCTAATGAAACCACACTGTCTTTTCACCCGCTAACTTGAATTGCACATAAAGTTTTAAGTGCTGTGTGTGCCCTTTTAACACACAGTATCATTCCTGCTGTATTAGTAATGAGTTGCTTGCTATTTTATGTATAATTTCAAGATTCAGCAATTACCATATATCCAGACAAAGCTGGCAAGTATGTTTGAAAGTCAAATACACTTAACTTATTTTAAGAGCATTACTGATTTAAAAGCTGAACTGGGGAGGTCTTATCACAAAAGCCAGTACAAACCCAGCACATTTCATGAAGTTTCCTTACCTTTTTTCTTTGGAAGTTCACATCGAGTTTCATTGAGGCGCACTTGTTCAGTGTGTTCAGTCGTCTACAGGGCAAAGCAAATGTGAAAGATTAGCAGGCTCTGATTAAAGGGTATGACTGATTGTAAGTTCAAAAGCTTTTCTCTATCTACCTGTAGGTTGCCAACTGCATACAACAGGCTTTGGAAATTATACCAGTCATATTACTCCAGGCCATAAGACCACTCTGCTAAAAGGTAATCTTAACTTCACATTACTTCCTAGGCAGGTTTTATACTTTGCTTTTAAATTCATAGACATTTAGGTACTTAGTGGAAACAGGTACAAACACTTCTGATGGCCAAGAAACAGTAAAAGAAGAATCAAGTAAGCTACCTACTGCAGGAGTGTAACATTAATTGATCTAAAATGAGGACTCCAAAGCACTGGTGAAAGACAAAAAGAAAAAGATGAAGTTCCTCACTTTAGTCAGCTAACACCTTTAAAAAGATGACATAAAGAAGAACTTCTAACACTTAGAAGTTTCTCCACAGACAATAGTTCCTTTCCTATACTTGTGGATCTTCTAGACCAATATAACATCTTTAAATGAATGCTTTAAGTTATTTTTGGCCATGCCCTGTAAGGCTTCTGCTTCTTAAATCTGAGGCTATTCCATGATGACAGGGGGTTGAAATGGCAATGTGATAAAGATGGAAAGTGAATGTGTTTGTGTGTGTGCTCACTCATGCACAGAGGACAAGAAAACATGCTCTTTCAATACAGAACCTACTATGCTAATCATAATTAATCATTATTAGGTTTTACATATACTTAAAGGTCCCGACTCATGATATCATCCATCTGCTAACAGCAGAGGCTTAAAGTTAAGTATGTTCAACTTTGACTATTTTCCAGATTTCAAAATTTCAAAATACAGAGAAGCTGGGTGAGAGCCTGATGTGTGCACAGCTCTCCTCTGTAGGCCACCTGCATGTCCTATGTCTCTGCAGCAAAGGCTGCCCCTGTTGCTTCTGGTTTCCAGGAAGAGGTATGCGATAAGGTACAAGGACACATGAAAAAACATACTGTACCACTAATACAATCTCTCACACAGCGTAAGAACGTTATGGCATTAACATATTCTTCCTTGGAACTTCAAAAATTACAAATCCTTCAAATTTCCACCACTAATAAAGAATCAGCTCACCAAGTGTGGATCTTCCTTAAAAAAAAAATCCCTCATAAAATACCACCTGCTCTTTCGTAGATAAAATACTCCTCCCTAACTCAAGCCAACTCAGAAAAGTCCAGCACTCATCATATTAATGTGAGTATAATGCATGCACAAGCACACCCCGCATGCCGCATAGTAATGTTCTTGAAATAAATTTCAGGCTTTGTGGCTCTGTAGCTATATACTCAGCCTTCTGCCCACAAATTCTCCTCTGGGATTACATCTACTATTGCAAAGCTCATCTTTTGTCCAAACATGGAATTTCTCAACCCAAAGTTGCATTTTCTTGGGGCCCTGGGGCTGTATAATATTCAGCACTTCTTTTGAGTGCAACTTTTTTGTATTTGTGTATCAACGCTGATTCCAAATATTCGGAAACGGGGAAGTACTTTGAAAAGACTCCAGCCCAACTTTCTGTCCTTCATGACAGCTTCCTCTCAGAGGTGTATTGGAGACAAAGTGGAGTCCCTGTACCTCAGCATTAGGTGGCCTGTGCTGAAGGGACAAGCCTGAAGCCACATTTCCACGGTGACATACTGCTGTGTGCCACATGAGTGCTTGTAGCCACATAACAGAATCAATCTGCCACTGTGTCCTTATGTCTTTACATAGTGAGGGGCCAGACAGGGGTGGGGAAGTGCTCCCTGTTTCCTTTCCCTAAACATGTCTTGCAAGGCTGACTGGGAAACACTCACATCCAGAGGCTCAGAAATCCTGAGAATCTACTGCCTCCTTTCAAGCTGGTCATCAACCTTGAAAACTGAGCCATGGACTCCACCTCCTGCACTCAGCAAGAACAGGCACTGGAGAAACTCTTCTGAGAAAGCAAGCTGTCTCCATAACAGCCCCTGGCTGGTGACCCCTGCAACTGCTTCCTCAATAGTTTATAACACCACTCTATACATACCGCCTGTTGCAGTTTTAAGGAAAAGACGTGGAAGAAAACATTTTAAATATGGGCATCAGTTCTCCCATTCACTACACTGTCTGAGAACCAAGGAGCAAACTACATACTTTAGGAGCAGAAAGACAAGAAAGCTGATGAAGTCTTTACAGCAGATACCTATTTCTATTAAGAAGGCCTGTTTCCCCAGCATGGAAAGGTGCAGAAAGCTAAAGACATTAAAGAGCAAGATTATTTCATCAGGAACTAAGAGGTCATCTCTATAAAAGTGCGTGTCATTGCTGGAACTGGATGCTTGGGAAGCCACACCTGGCTGCTTTCTAACCTGACTTTTCTGTGATGAACTTGCTCCATCAAAAACAAAGAAAGAAAACCCCTTAGGTTTTAAATTCACTCATGTACAAAACATCGGCATGGTTCCTGAGGCTCTTACAGTGCTGTGGAAAGACTTGCCAGTGAAATTAGAGAACTAATGATCATATTTGTGAGCTTGCCTGGTACTAACAACCCCAATCAAAGCCGGTTTGTTTCAACTTCTTTTGCCTTGTTGATGCGCCAACAGTGGCAGAAAGCCTTTCTCATCTGCTTAAAGATGTTACGTGACTGACAGACAAGTCCTCAGCAAATATTTAAAAAAAAACCCCAAAAATGTAAGTCTGTCTACAAAAGGCTGTCACCAACACCCTAGTCAAAGTGAGGAAAGCCCTACACTTCCATGTGACTCCTTACAAACGTGGGAAAAGGCTACCTGTTTGTAATGTTAACAAAACACAATGTCTGGACCAGGGGAAAGGTAAGAAAAACACATTAAATAAACTCAAGACAGGGGGCTATATAAAAACCAAACCATCTAAGATGCATTTGAATAATTGTCTGCAAGCTCTCCAGTTTTCAGGGGAAGACTGCACGATATTTACTACATCAAGAGCTTCACTTAAGTTGATTTTATTTCTTATCCAGGTCATCCCAGGTAAGCACTACCTCTATGGTTTAACACTTGTCTCAATGGCGAAGCATCATCTCTGCATTGAAAAATGACCTATGAAACACGACAGAAACAGCAGCAGAGGAATGAGGTGCCCAAACAGAGATTTCTGGTGCTGTTTTAGATCTTTTAGAGTGCCAAGTCTGGCCTTCAGCTGCTGCAGATCCTCGTGGTCCAACCAGCCCATGGATATCTCAGACCAAATTATCTTGAGAGATCTAAGATGGCAATACACACAAGTATTTAAGGCTCCAAACACCAACCCCATTGCTGTAAATATTAACACTCAAGATGGAAGTTTTTCAGAAGCATTTGACTTTCACATCTTTGTACAGCACCAAGCAGTGCTTACAAAAAAATAAAAACTTGGAACAATAACAATGCAGGATCCAATTAGCTGGAAAACTTTGTGAAGGACCTATTGCCCTGTTTGAAGAGCCATCCAGATATTAGACTACTTTGAAGTGAGTTGGAACTCCATGCATTCCCTCAGACCTCTTCTGCAGCTGCTTCCAAGCATCTCGTAAGGAATGTAGCCAGGGCAAGGGATAGTCGTACAGGAGAGTCACCAGGGAAAAGGCTAGCATGGACAGGGGAAGGCTAGCATAGATACCACAGTGCTTTCTACTTAGGCAGATCTGCAAGGATATCTCTTAAGGATTGTGACCAGACAAGCACATTATATGGTTCCATAAACTCCACTCTGAGGGCAATACACTACTGTATCTTATCATTACTCCTACAAGTTAGGTGCTGCACACACATATCCCGAGCTAGCTGTCTGTAGAGCTGTGGAATTTGGGAAGAGGACACCCAGCTCATTGTGCTGGGCTCTGCTGAGTTCTGAACATTGAGTAACTGTCCTCTCAATATCATAAGGGCTGGTGTGCAAAGCTTGCACCAGCACATTCTTGCTCCACTAGTACTATGTGTGAGGAGAATTTATTAGTTTCTGATCCTTTCATTGCTTTTTATTATGGCTACAAGTGAGTGAGTTCCCTTATAGGTTACACACTCACATGAGGTAAGACAGCTCTCTTTAAGGTTGATGGGAGTCATTCTACTACACTGCAAAACAGGGCTTTCACAGAATCTCTTTGGCTGGAAGAGAGCTTCAGGATCATCCAATCCAACCATTAACCCAACCCTGCCAAGTCATTACTAAATCACTTAATTCCTAAGCACCGCATCTACATTTTCTCCAAATGCTGCCAGGAAAGGTGAGTCACTACAGCCTTGGCAGCCTACTCCAACGTCTAATAACCCTTTCAGTAACGAAATTCCCCCTAATATCCGATCTGAACCTCCCCTGGCACAACTTGCAGCCATTTTCTCTAGTCCCATTGCTTGCTACTTGGGAGAAGAGACCAATGACCTCCTTGCTCCAACCTCCAAAAGGAGGTAGTTGTAGGTAGTAATAGTCTCCACTCAACCTCTTTTTCTCTAGCTAAACAACCCCATTCTCCTAGCTGCTCATCACAGCACTTATACTGTCCTTCTCTGGGCACACTGCAGCAACTCAATGTCCTTCTTGCAGTAAGGGGTTCATAACTGAACACAGTACTTGAGATGTGGCCTCACAAGTGCCGAGTACAGGGGGACGATTACATCCTTCCTTCTGCTGGCTACACTATATCTACTACAAGTCACGATGCCTTTGGCCTTCTTGGCCATCCTGCATGAGCAGAGCAGGGCTTATCTCCTGACAGCACCTAGAAAAATGAACCTCAGCAGATGGTTCTTGCTATACGATCAAACTCTTAATGGTAGGATGTCTCATCTATAGTGACCTTTGGGTTGTTTACAAGCTATGTAAGAGACAAAAGCTGTGGAAAAATGGCTGCTGGTTGCTTGGCACAGTTCAAATGTAGAAAGCCTGACTTAGGGGCTTGTGTACCTACATACTCGTGCTTTATATTCTTAGTCACTGTGTTTACGTGAATACAAGAAGTACAACATGGCCTGGCTTTTCTTGTCACCTTCTTATCATGGTGGCCACAAAAGTTCCCAGAGCACAGCTATTTGCTGCTATTTTGGAAACAGCATAGAAATACAGCTATAAAATTTTAATGCCCAATTACTATTTTGGCAGGCTGACAGCTTCTGCTTGCAGATTGCATGGCAATTTTCTATTGTTCCCTGCTCAATAAAATCGGAGTGCAACCTCTTGATATTCATGACTCTAACCGAAAGGCCTCAAATTTGGTCTTTACTCTGCCAAATTTTCAAATGATATTGCAAACAGCAGGAGTATTAGAATATCTCAGAAAGGTCACTGGAATCTTTTACAGTGGGGAGTCTTGGGCTTTCTGACTAAAATGCTACCAGCTGCCTTAAAAAAGGCAAAGGTTCCTCTGCATTTGTGCCTCATGTTATCTTGCATACTGCAATGCCATAAGAAAACTGATTGTAAAATACAAAGGAGAGTCTGATTTCAACTCACTAAGTCAAAAAAATCTGGTGTTTATACCAGAACCATTACTGTTCACAGCTAAAACGGCTCCAACTGATTATCCACTCTGGCATTCCAGCTCCAAAATTACCCTCCAAATAAAAATGAGAAATTCATTTTGTTCAGTGCTTGGGGCTGAATGCATTATTAGTCAGTGTGAAGTCCTGGTCATGCATAGCTTTGAGGGCAGTTTTAGGTGTCGGAAGAATGAAAGTTTGGCTCCTGACCTGGTACATACAGAAATAATAGCCAACTTTTTGTTTTGCTTTTGTTTCATGAAAGTGCATCATAGCCTGTGGCTCTCATATGATTTACTGGCATGCACCTTGTAGTAACTCCATCACAAGGGTAGAAAACTGTCACAGAATCACAGAATTACAGAATAAACATGGTTGGAAAGGTCCCAATAGATCACCAAGTTCAAACATCCCCACACCCACAGATACCTAAATACCTGGATCAATGGAAAACCACAAAACAACCCCTTCCATGCCTGCCACTCTAGCCTGTCATGAAGCACCATGGCTACACGCTTCTTAAACACTTCCTGGGATGGTGACTCTGCCACCTCCCTGGGAAGGCCATTCCAGTGCCTCACCACTCTTCCTGTAAAGAATTTCTTCTTAAGATCCAATCTAAATGTCCCCTGCCTCAGCTTCAGACCATTGCCCCTGGTTCTCTCATTAGTCACCAAGGAGAAGAGGCCAACACCCACCTCTCTACAACCACCCTTCAGGTAGTTGTAGGGGGCAATGAAGTCCCTCCTCAGCCTCCTCTTCTCCAGACTAAACCTGCCCAGCTCCATCACCCTCTCCTCCATAGTGGTCAGCTGAGCTGTAAAGTCTTCCAGTACACTGGAAAACTTGGAAGTTACTGGTTTGCTAGCTAATACAGTAATGAAGCTGGTACTGGGAGCAGTGGCTGACACTGTGATGAACCTAAATCTTGACATTTGGAACAATCATTCTGAGTTGCTGCCATCTAAAGGCTTGAGCTGCTAAGTTACTGCAATGCCTGAAATCTGAAAACATAACCTGTACATACTACTTACAAAAGGATAAACAGTCTTCAGATGTTCAGCAACCAAAGACATCTTCATAAATATTTAAACCCAATGTTGTAGGTGTATCTGTGAGTCTACAGAGAGGCTGAAGAAGCAAGGGTGAGCTGCTCCCATTTAGCTGTGTGGGTGTTGGATATCTGGTGACCATGACTGAAGCACTACCATTGCCATTGATTTAAGAGAAGATGGGAGAGTCTCAGAGCTATGTGATGACTGTGCCTCACTACTTACATTTACAAGAAGGAGGAAAGGACAGACATCATACCTGCACTTTCGGATGCTCATTCAACTTTGTAAAGGGCATAGAGGAAGAGATACCAAAGTCCTACAAATTCCCAGTTCACAGACTACAGCAAAGTATGTCTTCTACCATAACAGACCAAAGTAGAGGAATGCACGTATGTGTGGAAAGACAGTTTCTCTAGGCACAAGCACAGCAAACCCTCCTATCAGCCCATACTGAAGAGCAGTAGGTCAAGTTTGCAATTACTCTGCTTCCTGGCATCCCTCAGACCAATTGCTAAAGGGTCTAGGACAAACCCTAGTGATTTTGTCTTCAGACACAAAGGTTACCTACCACTCAGAGAATATTCTGTATCTGTAATAGACAACAAGAGAAGCAATAGGTCTTGCTTGCAGCAAGGGAGTTTTGGGAAAGCATTCTGACAGCTACACTCAAATTCCTGGATCCTCCAGGAAGGATGGTATCTCCCAGGATGGTGAGATGGACTAGATGAACTCTCTTCCAGCCCTATTTCCTATGGTTCTCAGAAACCCACCCTGTAGTTCCTCACTACAGACTGATTAATCCCTGCAATGCACTGTACAGTACACCATGGAACAGCATATATTCTCTGATGACTTTGGCTACAGTTGCAGAAGGGGAAATAGTTTTGTCCGATTATCCTGATGCTTGTGTTGTGAAAGTTTCCATAACATGTAATAAATCCTGTTTGGTTAGGGGCCAGATGTTCCTTTGTCCTTGCTAAAGAGGACAGGATCAGAACCCAGACGGAGCTGTGCACAGGAGAAAGAAGAGGGGAATAATGCCTCTGCAGTGTGATTTTGCAAAACTACCACAGAATTGCTGCTTCTTGACTCCTGGGGGACAGTGTTTGAGCAATGCAAAACAGTGTATTCATCATAGACAGAATATAAAAAGCTAAATAAACAGCAAATACAAGCCTTCTGGGAGGGGCAAAGCATCGATTAGTTGTAGCAGCTGCAGTACTGTGGTGTCCTAGTCCCACTTCTCTTAGTGGTGCCAAAAAGAGAAAACCAAGGGAATCACAGCAGCATGGAAATCATATCTGCTGCCAGAGAAAGTACTTGCTGATTCTACATATTGAAGTTTCATTTTTTCTGCTGTGCTTGGACAAAACAGTTATTTGTGTGCAACTCAAATATAACTCTTGTTAATTCAGGGTTTGCTTGTTTCACTGCAAGTTCTTTCTTAATAGGCAGATGTTTCAAATCCATTGGATTTAGGTCTTCTCAAATCACATCACGTTTTCCATGAATGTAGTGGGGGGGTTTTCCGTAACAGAAATGAATTCAGAACAGTAGCACTATAGATACCATAGCTTAATTCACATTGACAGGCAAATGCCTATGCTGCTGCTTCTACTGCTGTGCTAACAGTAACAAATCACATTCCTGTTTTTACATTATCAAAAAAGAAATTTTAGGTGTCACTTACCTGCAAAGAGGTTCTACAAGGTCCTTGTCAAGAAAATCATGATCTTTCTTTACTCCAGCAATGTCAATGGGAGACTGGTAATCTATGACAGAAGACCCAATATTAAGATGACTACTTGCTTTTCAAATGAAAATACACTGCCCTCATCTAAAATGCTTCACTTGTGTTTGCTCATAGAGACCTAGTATGACCAATTTCACTCTGTTCTGGTTCCCTTCCAGGTGTATTTGTGACTCTTTCAGTCACTTACTATTTTTTTCTGGTAAAGGTACAGTTGAATGTCCTGTGCACCAGAGAGCAAGATTATTTCATTTTGGCTTTAATAAGATACTCAATTGTTAGCTGCTCTTTCTAGTCCCTAGCACAAATTAATGAGATCAAGGGATTACCAAAACATTTTCTTTATCCACATGAGCAACAAGGTTCTCCATTCCCATCACAGTGATTTAGTGAGTTATATGCTAGACAATCTTTTGCCATGAAACAGAAATGTTCTGGGCTTTTTGCTTTTAATGCAGGTCCCAATATCAACAACTTCAGACTAAAGGTTACTCAACAGATACATAAAAACTAATAGCTAAAAAGCCAGACTAGTGTGCTGGAAGCTGATATTAGTAATGAAAAGTGACATCGCTGCAAAATATTAGTGGGCTCCATAACAGAGGGATGGGTTTCAGAGCTGTGGCTGCTATCCAGACTGACCTGCCTTGCTTAGGTACCACAGCATGATAACTAGGATACAGGAAATGCAGCCAGAATTTTCAGACTCTAGTACTTAATAATACTAACATGTTAGATGCCTGTAGAAAGAATTTGGTTTTCAGAGGTGCTGACTGTGTATACTGACTGTGTTAGAGCTCTGTGGGAGTCCAGCACAGGTTGCTTCTAGAGGGAACATCTCTGAGTTTGGCAGGCAGTGGGACCTCCTTTCCTTGGGAAAGTTGGCACCTGAGAAACTCTGATTACAAAGCAGACACAAAGGTACTATGGGCACCCAGGTATTGTGGTAGACATGTATCTTAGTCAGCTTTGGTCTGGTAAGCTTATTACTCTTAGTTCCCTGCTGGGTTTTAACACAGGCTGCCTGGCTTCAGTGGAGCCATCTAAGCATCACTGCATGGAGCTCCTGGGCAGTGGAGTAACCCATAAAGAACCAGCACCTGAACCTCAGCTGGCCATCATAGCTATGGAGATGACCTCAGTGTCATAGTTCCAACTGCCCTCAGCCCCATGCAAGGCGATGGATAGTGTCTGAGTCAGCTCTCTGCAGAGTTGGCTCTCTGCAGAGCCGGCTCTGACCAGCAAGGTTTCTTGGCTGTCACTCTATGCGAGGAGCTGTGCTGCCTCCAGACCCAAGCTGACCCTGGAAGGTGTCCAGTGGTGTTTGGCAGAGCTGAGCTTCAGCTAATAAGTGCACAATGGCCTGAGCTGGCTCTGTGTCTCTGGCAGCGAGAATATTCAGCATCAGCTGCAGTTTCCCTCTCAGCACTGAGCTAGGAAGTGTAGGAAAACCCCAGCCCCAATCCCAAAACTGCAGCAGTAGTGCAACCACTTGCCCTGCCCTCAGGGACCCTGATTCTGTGGATATGAATTTTAGAGCTAGGAAGGGGGCAAAGTCTTGAGTTAGTACCAAAAAATTGTGTTCTCTTGCTTTGCAAACATAAAGCACGACTCAGATTATTCACTTCTGGTACCTCTGAAGAGTTGTCAATCTTATTTTCAACAGGACTGAACTTTTCAGTAACTTAAGATTCTTCCAATTTCATCATAAATACAGTTCAGGAAGTTTAAAAACTCCTTTACAAAAAGAGACACATTTATTGGGATTTTTTTGTACTTGTTTTTGTTAACCTTTGAGATTTACACATACTATGTCCTTCTTTGTGTTTCTTCCTATGGCTACAAGGGCAAGAATCTTACTTTTCTTCAGGCACTGGTATGACTCCAGCAGCTGCGGCTTTGTGAAGCAGCCAGCCAAGGCTGTAACTCAGTCAAATGTGGAGTTGGCTGACTCTAAATTCTCTTGGCATGGGGCCAGTGCTTTTTCAATGCTGCACAAAGAAGAGAAAAACCTACTTACCCTCATAGAACTGAGCATATTGGGGAAATCCAGCTGCACGTAACCAGTCACACGCTTCCTTTGCTTCGATTTCTGAGCAGAAGACAAAAGACAAAACCACTTTGTTATTAGAAGTTATTTTCATTATAAGGAAATAGCACAGAGTCATGGTAGTAGCTGTTGCTTAATAGTACTATCATTACTTTAAAGTATCAGAAAAGAACGTAATATCCCCTCAAAGAAATCAGTCTGTCTTCACAGAATCATGAGATTTTAATAGCTGCTTGGTGACCAGGATAAAGTCCCATGGAGCAGCAGAAGTTGTTCAGAAAGGTTTGTGGTCCTGTGTCCTACATTTTCCCATGAGTAAGTTGTTGAGGAGAGGTGAAGATGAAGCAGGGTAGAAATGGGGTGTCAGGGAACATTTTCTTGCAGAATAAAATACCAGGTTAAAGACACTGACAGCTCTGCCAGAAAACCCACAGCGCAGGTCTTATGTTACTGAAGGGACAACTGCAGAGATAGGATGTGCCCTCTGTACCTTCAGCTACATTCCATTCTATAGACTCCTACCATAGTCAATCAAGAGACAGCTACTTCCAAAGGATGATTCATTTCACCTTAGTGTCTAAAATAGGTGTTATAAATCAACTCCTGACAATGCTTTTCTCTTGTGGCTGCTAACAAAGGGAGGATAAACAGGTCCAAATATATCTGTGCAGCTAAGTAAAATAGATACAGATAGTAGCCTCAACCACTGGACCACAGACCACTCACTCCTTAATTTTAATATACTCCCAAGCCTATTGTGGACTGTTTCATTTATCTATCAAGACAAATCTTTTATTTAGAAGTCTAGTACTGAGCAGTGAGAAAAGGAATCAGTCTGTGTCCTGTTGTCCCTGTCTTTCCACTGTTTTGAAGTCTGGACACAGCTGATACCAGATGTGGTTTCCCCTTTCAAATAGTTTTCATGGGATATGATGTATCCTACCCTATGGAAGAGGTGGGGGAATCATCAACTAGACAACAGAACAGTCCCTTCTTATTTTGATGGTGGGGGTAGGGATAGGTGAGCATGCGAGAATAAAAAATCACGTTCAAGAGGAGGACTACATAAGACTTGAAGCTTCTTGCACAGGAAAGGCAGATCCATGCCCTGCAGTTACTGAAGCAGAAGTAAATAAACGTCAGCTACACCTGCATGCCAAGTCCAGCTCTGCCCAGCACTGCATCCATACTGCCTGCATGTGCAGCTGCTCCTATAGCAGCTGGACGAACAAATGAAAAGAGAGGCCCACCCAGAGAAATGTGGGATTCTGGGGAGACCTGGGCAATATCTCCTTGCTGCCTAGCAAGGCAGATCTAGTTCAGGATTTCTTTTTTAAACAGCTTTGGTTTATAGGATCAAAGTCAAAATACATAGCTGCACCTCGTACATTTGCAAAACAGTAAGGAATGGGCTGTGCAGGTGTTGAAGAAAACAGACATTTTATGTTGCTTATTACTCAATCTGAATGAACCAGTTGAGTGCTTTGGTGCATTTGTGGTTGTAAGATCTATGCAGCCATAACACAAAACTCTAAATATAATACAAGCAGTGGCATTGGAAAAATAAAACCAAGCTTAGATGCTCTTCTGCATGTTCTGCCTTGCAAGCAAAAAAAATAAACTACAGTTGTAAATCTGTTTTGTACTAAAATGCATTTTCTGGATAGGAAATGCTGGCATGAATTTTTCCCCATCTAATTCTGTTAATTCATTATACTCCTAAAAACTTTAGCCAGAGAAGCTCACCATAAAACCTGCTTTGGATAGACTCTGTGGTATGTGACCCACGCACCTCCCTGCTTCTCTAAATGCCAAATCCCACCAGCAAATTCTGTTGCAGAAATCAAAATTCAGAACGCAAGGTCTAAGTACCAAAAGCCCCATTTCCAAAGATGATTAGACAGCCACTAACAGCTCAGTAATGGCTGAAATCATTAGCAGCTCTGAAAAGGATTTACCACCAGGTCTTCATTTGCTTTGACATTAGTTCATGTCAAGGTTGAAAAAAAAAGAGCATGAAAGTACATTCAGTTCTTAGCACTGCTGAAAAGAATGAGCAGCTTACACAAAACATGGCTCTCACTACTGCACATCTGTGCGCTGAAAGCACATCTCTATTACTTTCCAGTGAGACCGAATATTTTTATTAAATGCTTGGAAAAAAGACAAGTTTTCATACTTTTGCTTAATCCAGTCTCATGAAACACAGATGAATCAATCCCATTTCAAAATGTATTTTACAACTGAGAACAGCTGTATGTGTATTCTAGCTTCATCTGGCCTGCAAGCACAAATAACAGAGGCTGTGTGTGATAGAGAATGCCACCATTTAATGCTTTTATATGCTTATCAGATTTCAGTGGGCTTTTTGCAGAGGAATAGTCCTGTGGCTCAAGTGAGATCTAAAGAAGTTCAGGTTGCAATGGGTGAATGACTGCAGGGAATAACCAAAGAAGTAAATATCACCCTTTTTTGAGGTTTGGTTTTGTTGTGTTTTAGGGGCTTTTTTTATGAGGTTGTTGGTAACACACTGCAAGCAGTCAAAGATGATTGACTGATTAACTGTTGCCTACAAAAAACGTTTGTCTTCCATGAAGGCAGCTATAGCGAACATTCTTATTTCCTGAATCATCACCTCAAACAGATGCAGCTTTGAATAAGATTTGCTAAATCAGCTTCCAGGATACTAGGAGCTCCTAGAATCATAGAACCATAGAACTATTAAGGATCGGAAGGGAGCTCGAAAGATCATCTAGTCCAATCCCCCTGCTACAGCAGAATCACCTAGACCAAGTCGCACAGGAACAGATCCAGGCAGATCTTGAACACCTCCAGAGCAGGAGACTCCACAACCCCTCTGGGCAGCCTACTCCAATGCTCTGTTACCCTCACTGTGAAGAAGCTCCTTCTGATATTTATATGAAACCTCCTATGTTCCAGCTTGCACCCACTGCCCCATCTATCCCTAGATGACATTGAGAAGAGCCTGGCTCTGTCCTCCTGACACCCACCCATATTTAGAGGCATGAATGATGCCACCCCTCAGCCTTTTCTCCTCCAAGCTCAAGAGACCCAGCTCCCTCAGCTTTTCCTCATAAGGGAGGTTTTTAACTTCCTTCATCATCTTCATTGCTCTAACCTGGACACCCTCTAGCAGCTCTGTGTCCTTCTTGAACTGAAGGGCTCAGAACTGGCCACAATACTCCAGATGTGGCCTCACTAGTGCAGAGTAGAGGGGGAGAAGAACCTCTCTCCATTTTCTAACCATCCCCCTTCTGATTCTCCCCCAGGATGCTGGCTACCCTCTTGGCTACAAGAGCATATTGCTGGCTCATAGTCATCCTGCTGTCCACTAGGACCCCCAGGTCCCTTTCTCCTACACTGATGTCCAACAGTTCAGTCCCCAGTCTATACTGGTACCTGGGGTTGTTCTTGCCCGGATGCAAGACTCTACACTTACCCTTGTTGTACCTCATTCAATTTCTCTCTGCTCAGCTCTCTAGCCTGTTCAGATCTTACTGAATGGCAGCACGTTCACAGGTGTCTCCAAGGCACCTTGTCAACAGCTCAGAGAAGAGCTGCCATGCTGTGAAAAGGGATTCCCTCCAGAGGAATGTCTTTTAATTCTGTGTTGACGTCTGGCAGGAGCCATAGCTCTTCCAAGAAGCATGAGACCACAACCAGCATCTCTTTAAAATGGTGGGTTTGTCCTTATGCAATACTGCCCTGCTCTGCTGATAGAAGAAAAGTCAAGAGTAATTTACTCACTGCTTTCCATTTGCTTGGGCAGCAAAGAAAATCATTAATTATTAAGACTAGATAATAAATCAGTCACAAATATTGACAAGCATCAGTATGTCTCACAGTACATGAATTTTCAGGGTTCTTTTCCAGCTGTTAGTTGAAACTTGCCAAGAAACAAATTTCTTTTTTCCATTCTATCTTTCTACCAGTAGTGAATTACAATAGAGATACATGCACAAAAAAGCTCTCCAGCCACATTTCCGGGGAAATCAGGGTGATGATCTTTTCATGGCCCATGTTTCTCTCTCATCTACAAGCTTTTCTCAAAAGGTACATCCACACAACCTTGTAGACAGATGCTGCTGCTGCCCTTCCTTGCATCTTGCCCCAGACAGACACTAGATAAGTTGTCTCTGCTTCACTAAAACCTTTCAGAGCCCACAGGTAAGCAGCAAATTAAAACCTTGTAACTCATTGCTTGGATTCACCAAGGCATCTTTTTTTTTTCCAATCCTATTTTTGTGGTTCAACCTTTCCTTCTAGAGTTGTCTCTGCCTATTCTAATAAATGTTTATCAGACACCAAGACAGTAGCCCTAAGCATGTATCGCACAGCAAAGAATGAAGTTCAATTCTCTGATAACATTTATTTATTTATTTTGGATGAAAGTTGAGTGAAATAAGGCTAGAGGGGAGCATGACAGATGTTCAGAACACAGCTGAGACTTGGCTTTGAGTCCTTCTCTAGTATTAAGCAGTTTTGAACTTTTCTTCCACAGATCATGTGGGTACTCTGGCTATTCTGGGGCTGAAATTGAGACAGTCGCTTACAGTTTTTCTCTCTTTTTCCAAAACTTTGTCTGGTTCATTTGAAACTACAGTGATGAGGTCCAACACCAGAGGAAGACTCACAGCCAGCTGCTACCAAAGGGTGCATCTTGACCCGCCTAAGCACGCCAACTGGCTCCTTCTCTTGTTTCACTTCATGCCACACCAGCTTCTGGCTAACTCTTCAGAGGTCTAGCTCAACCCTCTAAATGACAGAAAACTAACCCTGTTGGATTAACAAATTGACCAAGATTCCCCAAGGGTCCTGTTTAGCCCACATTATCTGCATTTCAACAAACCTTAGAAAACCAAACCACTGGAATAGTCCATCACATGAAATAATGCAGGACTCTCTAAAAGTGGTTTGGAGAGAATTACTCTGTCAAGAGAAAAATCATGTAAGTAAATTAATTTTCTAGCTAAGGACCTTATCACTGTCCATGAATATTGATGCTAAAACCTAGAAACTACAGTCCTTTCCCTCTTCCTGAGAAACATCAGCGTTTGTTTCTGCTACTCTCTATCTGTCTCTTCTATCTGCTGCTTCGGTGTTTCTCTCTTTTTCTTTTTTTACCAACACCATTGTTTTAAGATTCAGATATCCCTTTGCCTTGCTGGTCATGATATTATTGTGCCTCATACACCTCTCATGTCACCAACAAGCCAAATCACCACACCAGTGCCTTCCCAGAAAAGCACTCATGAGGGCAGATGGGATGTGTAGGAAAGCTTAGTTCAGGCTGAAGCTGTTTGAGATCAGCTCTAGCATTTTTCAACTCTTCTTGCAGCCCTGTCTGAGATACTTCAATGGTCACTATTACTCTCCTGCCTCGCATCTTGTTGTCTTTATTATGTTTATGTAACTATTATTTTACACATGGGGATTTAAAGCACTTCAGAAGCATATACATAAGTTAGAAATAAGTTTGGTGAGAAGTAGGTGCCTGACTCCCATAACTGCCCATAGCTACATGACTCCTCAGTTACTAATACCCTTAGAAATCCAGTCTGGACAGACCAAATCCCAAGTTCCTGATACCTAAACCAATCATTCCATTACCACTCAGTTGATAGGTTTCCACTGAATTGTGTTTGGAAACCTTCTTCAGAGCTAAGAAATTAAACTACAACAGGATAAAGGTGTTATATTCTGAAGAATAGGAAAATATTTGTAAATGAGAGAAAATATGACTTTCCGAGGTCACATAGGAATTTCATAGCAAACAGAAGCTCACATCTATACTTTACAAGGAGGTTAATACCTTAAATATTAGCTTATCATCCCACTTCACTGCTGCAAGCAGTATGGTGTAAATCATGGAAAAATACAAAACTTCTCATGCTCTCTAAGGAAAAAGTTCCTTGCAGACATACAATTTTCTGAAAAAACAGTCATGTTGCTTTTTGCCTACCATAAATGGGAAAATTCAGAAGTTTTATTTATAGGATGGCATAAATTTTTGTGCAAAGCATAACGGGGTATCTGAAATTATTTAGGCTTTTAGCACAGTTTCCTGAGACCTCCATTTGAGAGAATGCTTTTAGGTAGAGGTCTAATTGTTCATGCCATTCCCTCCCATTCTGTAGGACTATTCCAGAAGAAATCCAATAGTAGTGCAAAGGTAATGGTACTCTGCACCTGTAGAATTACTATTTATAGTACAAATACATCATAAATAAAATAAGTCATAACCGTAGAATGAATTAATATGATTTTAATATACCTTGGTTTATACTCTTCAGTAAATCCTGATAATAAGGTTTTCAAAACTGGAATTTCATTGGAACTATTTTATATTATGCCATATAATTGCTATTAGAGAGGTTATGTTTTGCACGGAAGGAACAAATAAAGCTGTCACAGTATTATTTTAATAGACCATAAGCTTTTATATAACATTGTGGTACTAGTAATAATACGATAAAATATGGACCTTTTTAACTACTATGGCTGAATATAATTCAAATATCAATAGAAAAAGATCCTTTCAAGCTCATGAGTAATTTCTTTATGTGTAATTCTTTACACTTGGCGAATAATAGTCTGATGATGCCTATTCATGCTCTGATTCTTAGAAAGCCTGAAATTGAGCAGCATGATTCTTTATGGACACGAAAAAAAACATCGTATGCTGCAAGATTAAAAGATAGTGATTGTTTATCTATTCTCAAATAAGGAAGGGTAATAGCAAAGTAGGAAATTGGGTTCTTCTATTCACTCTACCTTACAGCATGAGGACACAAAGATTAGTGAAAAGGGAGGAATAAAACAGAAGGAAGGTAATCTGAAATCATGAAGTGGGGGTTTCCCAAACAATAGATAAAATTTATTGCCAAAGGACACTGGGATCAGAAGGTGAGTGTATTCAAAACTGAGCTGGAGTCTTGTGTGACTACTCACTGCTACCATCACAGTTTTGGGAAAGGATTCTACAAAATGGAATAAATGAAACCAAAGACAGTGCTATGACCCCTTAAATAGCTTTTCCTTCTAGGCTACTGAAATTTGTATTGCTCACACAGGCTGGGGCTATACGAAATACTTCTTTCAAACACTGTGACAGTTGTTTTCTGCTCTACTACAACCAAATTCTGCACTGCTCAGTTGGGAGAATTCTCATCAGGCTTTTATCCTAAGGAAGGCTTAATTTCTCAAGAAGAAAAGTGTGATATTCCAGCAAGGAGTTAGGAAGCTAAGTTTCATTTGGGAGAAAGGATTATGCTGATTTTTTTCCTAGGTTAATGCGTTACTACTAAAAAAGGTAGGCCTGAGATTTCATAACAGGTTCATGTCCCAGACTTTACAAGTCTGGGAACAGTGTCTGTATTAATATTTTTTATATCTAGATCACATCAGAACTAGGTATAAAACATACTTGTTTATACATACTTAGGTCTCTAAGCAAACAGAATCATAGAAAGGTTTGAGTAGGAAGGGGCCTTAAAAATTAGTTAGTTCCAATGCCCCTGTCTTATATCCATATCATATATCCAATGCTGGAGCATCCACAACTTCCTTGGGCAATGTGTTCTGGTGTCTCACCATCCTCACAGTGAAGAACTTCCTTTTTATGTCTAATCTAAATCTACTCTTTATCAATTTAAAGCCATTATCCCTCATCCTACCATTTTTAGTCCCTGTAAAGAGCCCCTCCTCAATGCCACCACAACAGGGAAAGCACTAACAGTTTGCATTATAGGCGAGACCTTTGTACAATGCACTACATTCCAAAAGCTGTGACTTGAAGGGGCTATTGAAGCAGCCAGAACAACAAGCCAGCAGGGACACAGGAACACATAAAGACCACAGGAGCAAGAAATAACCCAAGGGACTGCCAATTCAGCATAGTTAGCCTTCCAGCCAGCCAATTATTGTCCCTAAGTGTCTTCAGCATGAAATCTGTTCCTTAGGATATGCTCCCATTAGGTAGACTTCTAAGCAAATCCCTCCACTGAGGTACTGGGAGTGTTCAGCACAATCAGAAACCTAAATAAACTAAAAATGAGAATCCAATGAAATCTGGACACCAAGTTTGCTTAATACTTGAAAACCTCAGATACAACAAATGGTGCTGTAAAAATCATATCCATGTTTTATAACTCAGTTATGTGATAAAATCAAGAGACTTGTATCTTCCTTGGAGTTTCCTCTTGAGGTCTTTGGTTACTGCTTGTCACTTCATGTGTTCTATTTACGGCTGTTTTCCCTTTCTCTCCATGTCTTCCCCTCCAAAGTCTCTTTAACTTTGCCATTAATTTCTCTGATGTCTTTGCTACTCACTGTCTCATGTGTCCAAACAGTCCATACAACCTTGCTCCATGCTCATTTGTTTCCTTCTTTTTTGCCATATTCCTTTTGAATTCATGAAGCAGTATTTTAAATCCCTCTTAACCTGAAAAACTCTATGTTCAAGTATCTCTTCAAAAATACTTTTCTTCTTAGCTTTGTACAATTGACTTGTACTGTACAGCACTTTACGATGACGCTAATAAAACACAAGCTTGCATCCCATATCTGATCTTGAGGTGCTTTACATGGTTATATAAACTGATGAACAAGTTATATATAGGGATCACTTCATTCTTGGATGAAGTACAGCTGCATTAGGATGAAATGTGGCAGCTGCGTAAAAGAAGACTGCAGCAGTTTATGACAAGAAACAAGGAGAATACTTTATCTAGCTGAAGCTACTAACTGTATTTATGATACAGATAAAATTCAAAATATAGAG
Source organism: Upupa epops (assembly GCA_013397515.1). NCBI lineage: Eukaryota > Metazoa > Chordata > Aves > Bucerotiformes > Upupidae > Upupa > Upupa epops. The sequence continues at coordinate 191,201 of VZRI01009651.1, forward strand.
AGAGAGCTAACAAGGACACTCCCCCCTTCAGTCTTAGGAAAAATACTGTAGTATTGCTAATGGAAAGAATCAGTAAAGAGCTTGGGTCCCTTTACATCCTCCCCCTCCTCATTAGAATCTTTCCTTGCCTTTCAAGAGCTGCCCTGAGTTTTGGCTCAGCCCATGCTCAGAGGACAGAATACCACCCACCCATTCTTCAGTACCATGCTACCCTCCCTACCTATTTGGCCTATCATTCAAAAGCTGAGCACCACTGACTTGAGAACTAAGAGGGCTTTGATACATGAGCATTGTATGTTCACTGAAAAGATGTGTTTGGATAAAGGTCTGGAAAATGTGAGTCTTTAAGGGCCGTAATATAAAATATATTGTATTTTTAATGCAAATGATCATTATCAAATAGGTAGAAACTCAAACTTTCAGTGATTCACAGAGGTATTACTGGCTAAATTTTAAAACCAGATGTCTATGCTATGTTGTGCCTTTGGGCTCCCAAGAGATCCAGGTGGCATCTAAATTTCTGCATTATTATGGGCTAAGAAATGACCTGAAAACCAGAAGCTCATACCGAAAAGGGAAATTTTGAATCCAGTTGGTACTTACAAAACCTTCAAGTATGTGCTCACTTGCCATCCAGCCATGCTATAAAGCAGTGTTTACAATGTACCATTAATAGGACCCTCTCTAATAGGTATTATCAGTGAAGAGTCATTGAAACATTATAGCTACATGAACCTATTAATGCTCTACATTGATCTTATATATATATTTATGTTATTACATATTCATGTTATATATGTTATATCATGTTACACGTGGTATAGGATGACAGGGCTGGGGTTGTTCAGACAGAAGAGAAGACTCCAGGTGGATGCTGTAGAGACCTTCCAATACCTGAAAGGGGCATATAAGGAGGCTGGGGAAGAACTGTACATGAGGGCATGGAATCAAAGGACAATGGATAATGGTTTGAAGCCAGAAAAAGGTAGATTTAGGTTGGACATTAGGAAAAATTTCAAGCTTGAAGAGGGTAGGTTTGACTGCAAGTCATAAGGAAGTTCTTCATGATGAGGGTGGTGAGACATGAACAGGTTGCCAGGGAGGTTGTGGATGCCCCCTCCCTGGAAGTGTTCAGGGCCAGACTGGATGGGGCCTTGAGCAACCTGGCCTAGTGGGGGGTGTCCCTGCTCATGCCAGGGGGTTGGAACTAGATGATCTTTATGGTCCCTTCCAACCTGAACCATTCTATGAATGAATCTATAAAAGAGTTCTTTAACTGAGGGTGGTGGATCACTGTAACAGATTGCCTAGAGAGATGGTAGAGGCCTCATCCCTGGAAACATTCAAGATCAAGCTTGATGGGGCTCTGGGCAATCTGTTATAGTTAGAGATATCCTTGTTTGTTGTAGGAGGGCTGGACTAGATGATCCTTAGAGGTTCCTTCTAACCCAGAAGATTCTATGATTCGATGATGCTGTATCTTCTGTTTGATCACTATTTTTGAAGAGTGAAAGCACGAGCATTCCACAGACTACAAAGCAGCTTTGGAGAAAAGGACCCAGGGGCCTGGTCAACACCAGGTTGAACATGAGATAGCAATATGCCTTCCTGGCGACTAAGGCAGACAGCATGATGCATTAGGAGTGTTGCCAGCATATCAGGGGAGGGGATTCTTGCCTTCTCAGCACTGGTGAGGGTTGTGATGTGTTTGGTCCAGTTCTGGGCTCCTCAGTAAAAAGAAAATACAGATTTATTGGAATGAGTCCAACAGTGGGCTGTAAAGATGATTAATGGACTGCAGCATCTGACAGATGAGGGGAAGCTGAGAGAGCTGGGACTGTACAGGCTGGGGAAATCTCAGAGGATTCTCTTCTATGTGTATAAATATCTGAAGGGAGGGTGCAAAGTGGCCAGAGCCAGTATCTTCTCAGTGGTGAACAGTGAATGCCAAGGGGTGCACACTGAAACAATAGAGGGTCTGAAACACTTTCTTACTGCGAGTGTGACAGGGCACTAGTACATGTGGCTTGGAATGGTGGCGGAGACTTCGTCCTTGGAGATACTCAAAAGCCATCTGGGCATGGTCTTAGACAGCTGGCTGTGGATGGCCTTGCTTGAGCATGGAGGTTCGACAAGATGACTTCCAGATGTACCTTCAGTCATTCTGTGACTCTGTGACTTTTGCAGGACATGTAAAAATAACCCTAAACTGACCCAATAGTGAGGAAGAAAATATCTCCAACCATCATACTTCTCCTAGTGAAGAATTTCAGATATAGACCTGCTGTAAGCTCCTCTACTCCCCTTTTCTTCCTTGTGAAGAACAGCATCATCAATTTTAGGACCCAGATAGTCATAGGAAGGGTAAGCATTACACCAGGGAGGGGTGTAGCTAATAGGAAGTATATTGAGTGTATCAACTCCAGCTGCACCACTCCTGGAAACTTGCCATAACTTTGTATTTGGAATTGTAAGTGTTACTATCATTGTACACTTGTTATTACCATGGACCTCTGCCCTTGAGACCTGGTTTTAATTGCAATGCAGCAGACAAGCCCCTCTACACGCAGCTTGCAGTTACCCTCCTTCTTTGCAAGGTTTTGAAAAATGCCATGTCTTGCTAGGTTTTGAAAAATGCCATGTCTTGCAAGGATGGGGAGATCTGCAGACAGCTTAAACACACGTAGCACACAAGATGCACAAGGTCTCTGGAGAGTGGCCTGACAGTCAGAGGGCTCCCAAGAGGGTGTAGTGCTGGTCTGAACATTAGTTTCAGCTCTCATGGGTAACTCCAATTAAAGACAGAGATTTCAAGTCTATGGAGGTCAGGGTTTCAAGCTCCAGTGTCCTAAACTGGAGGTCAAGTTTCAGACTTCAATGCCTCATTTATTTTTTTCCACAATATCCAGTGAGGTTTGCATAGGTGCAAACTGGATTTAATTGGTCCAGTAGTGACTGCAGCTCATCAGATGAAAGGTGCTATGGAATGCAAAAGAATGCTTCATGTTATAATTTGAGTAAATAAGTAAAGAGTAACCCAAAAGATAGATGACATCATCATAAACTTTCTCTGAGTTATGCAGATAAGTAGAACAAAACATAATTCCTTATCAGCATGTTAATTATTGTTTGATTATACCCTTCATGTGCTGTAGATGTTCAAATTACATGTGGGAAATCGGATATACATCACAGAATCTCTACTCATGCAAGGTAGTCTTCATGCTGTGAATTTATATTGAACTCTGAACATTAATATGAAACTAACTCACCTTGGAGATATACTTTGATGTATTAATAAAAAAGGCTTCTCAGTTCCTGCTTATCATAAATTAAGATTAAAGCATTTTCTTTTGGAGTTTGTGAGAGATGAGTAATTTGTAGCACGAGAAACATCGATAACACACAACACATACAGAAAACCTCAGATTTTCAAGACAGAGGTCCAAATCCATGGCTTGTGCACAGTGGATGCAATGCAAAATGCTGAGCTCCCACCTGGTGTTATGAGTATTATCTGCTGTTATCAGCTGATTAACACTACAAGCAGATGTGCCTTTAGATCCCACTGTCTCCCTATTAGCAATTTCCATGTAAGGGCCTGGTGAGAAAGATGTCCTCTATAGTTCTTTGGAGAAAACTTGAAAACAACGGCAGAATGCTACTTACTCAGTTTGAAAGAAATCATTAGCTACATATAATCCAGTCATAGAAGGCCTGGTATTATCCTGAGAGTACAGACAAGTGTTCTACCTACAAATCCAGATGACTTTTTCTGACTCACAAGCATATAAAAATTATTATTTTTGAAATATATCAACATTATTAACATTTCATCATGCCTCAAGACTGTAGTGAAAATCATTTATAAAATGAAGCTTAATATAATTTCTGTATATGTACTTTATAAAAATCATTATTATTTATGAGAAAATTAAACATCAAGCACTCATATCTGTTTAATGTTTTTTTTCCAGCTGCTATTCACTTCAAGAATATTACTAACAGGAGTTGCCAGGATGTCTGGTTATGACTGTATGAAGAAATGAAAAATGAGTACATGAATATTAAACACAAAGATTATTTTCTTCAACTGAGCATTCCAAATTTGGTCCATCTTTCCTTTTAGAGTTTACTTGATCCTGTGGTAGTGCCAGATGTGACGTGATAAACCAGCTGAGCTGTGGCCAGGGATTGCACCAGACGACCACCATTGCCCAATAGTTGTACTACTTACTGAAATCATTTCAGTGACTAAAGAAAGAGCACACGCTTACATAAAAAGATGTTATTGTGAACTAAATTTTACCCTTTGCTTTGTCTGTGCAGTGCTGTGAAAAGTGGAGTCACACTGTGTGTGTTTTAGCGTGATCTAGTGCAGTGCTACTAATTACATGGCTATGTACAGATCTTCACAGAGTCATGAGAAAAACAAAGAGATTAAAGGAAACAATTACTCACTTACTAAAATAGGATGATTTTTCCTCACTCTGTCTTCACAGACGCACATTTTTATGAAACACTTCTCACTAACATAAAAACAGTACTAAATGTGGGAAAGTCAAATGAAAGTTTCTTTTTTTTTTGCAGTGGAACTACTGTTCAGACAGCTGCTCAGACAGTTTCCATCATCCATAACATGATGGAAATTTTACTGAGTAGGTAACTTCCAAAATGAAAGTGCTGAACCCAAAAGTCCAGAATTTTATGGACATTTACATTTTCTAACAGGTAGGGTGTAAATATTTGAAGATGTTTGAAATATTTAACTCTCTTTTTTCTCCTCAAACACCTTTGATTCTGATTCACCCAATCCTGCCTTCTACTACCAGATGGCTGCAGGCCGTTTTCTGTAAACATTGACTCATGTACACATCTACCCAAAGGGAAGATCACAGAGCAAACAGCTTTACCAATTAACTGAAATGACTAAAAAACTTTCAGAACTGTCCTTCTCACGAATAATGGAATTTATTTGTTCAGTCTCCTCTGCAATGAAAGCTGCAGTCCATACAGCTACGAAGCAACACACAGAAATCAGGCTAAAGCTATTCCTACATGATAGATGCATCTAAACATTTATTCATTCCTTACTGGAGGGAGGTAGGAACAGACAACTTGGCTATGTTGGTATAGTTATTAATTTTAGCATTTTGGCTGAAGACTCTGGTTTCCTTTCCATACACTTTTTTATAGAAGGCCGTGGGTGTTTTATATGCTCATTCAAGTAGAGAACAGACTTTCAATGTCGTAAAAATACTAGTTTTCCATTCTACAGCTCACCTAGGTTTGTTTCCATCTCTTAAAACCATTGTGCAAAATAACTGTTCCCTATAATAGAGAATTCTGCTGTGGCAGAAATAACACTGGGTATCCATAGTACTGACACTTCTCATTTCCTTACCCCTGTTAAAACACAGGGCAAATAGAAGCCAGGTTCATAGGAACCCTGTAATTACTTGACAACATTCATTGCCAGCAATTAGCAAAGAACTGATTGGTGTTCTACCCAGAACTACAACCATGCAGTGCTTTTTTACTGCTACTTTTAGTTTACTGCTACAAGAAGAGACATACATTGCTCTTTTATCAAATAGTATACAAGAGTTTAAGTAAGTTGGATGTTTGCAATTATCACTCTATAAAACTGGAGGATACCCTTCAGCTACGTGGTGGATATTACCCTAGAAGACATCAGGAAGGTTGCTCCCTGCCAGTAGAGGAGTGTCTGTGAGGCAGACAGTGGGAGTCACCAAAGCACAAACCTACTATTTGCATGTCAGTGTCTCTAGCTGGGTAACAGGAGAGAATAAGGAAGGGATGGCTGTACAAGTGTCAGTGAAATACAGTCCTTGGCACTTTTTAACTTGTGGGCTGAATTTCAACTATTTCCTAATCTTCTAACAGTTGGTGGGAAATCAGCTGGACAGTTTCAGTTGCCATCTCACAGACAGATTCCCTTTGCTCTGACTGCTGGAGAGCACATTCCCACTCATCTGAATTGTTACTTGCATGATTGTGGGCAGAGATGGTCTGGTCACTAGAACAGCACTACCAGATACAAATTTGGAAAGTAAATGACTAGTTCCTTGCTCAGCCAGACTTTTGGTAGGAAATGAGATGCATCACTTAACACTTACACTTCAGTAAAAAAAGGGAAAAAATGTTCTTCCTTCCTTAGGAAGGAAAATGGTGAGACTCAATATGCTGAAGTGTGTACACTCTACCTAAAAATATGTTCAAAATACATGAGGACCACATAGCTACCTTGCATGAGGTGGTTTTCCTTCCTTTACAACTTCACCAAGGAGGTGGCCTAGGTATGAAATAGGACAGGTTTTTTTGGTGCTGTTAAGGATTTGGTCCAGCCACCGTCTGATTTCCAGACTTATTTATTTCACTGGAGCATGTGGCTATAGACAGACAGAAGATGCTTGCTCTTCCAGCAAATATTTCCCACTTAGAGTTACAAGTTGCCCTAAATCATGACCTGAGCTTTCACCAGGAGATCAATGAATGTGACTCTATGGTTATAATTTGAGGTCAGTTTAGTTCAAGAGAGAGGCTAGTAAAGTAAAAGTAAAGATCATGTTTTTTTATAAAAAGCAAAACTCTTGAAGTGCATTTTTAAAATATTTCCTATTGGGTCTGCAGTGCTGCTGGCATGCAACTAGTTTAGCACTTGGCACTTCTTCAACTTGCACTACGTGGATGCATCCAGGTCTGCACATGTATATTTGCCAAGCAGAATGACAGAATTAGTGTGACTATTTCTGAAAAATGAAGTGTTTATGGCTTGCTCAATTTCAGAATATGTTTCATAATCTTCAGCACTCACAAATTGTCACAATGCTTGCAACATACTCCTTCTGAATAGAAGCTGCTTTGTGCTCACTGCTGAAGAAGCATGTGCTCTGCAAGTGCCATACTGTATTTTGGCAGTAGCGGTTAGAACTAAATCTACAGAGGATTAAGGAGATGGAAGGCAGCGTGCCTTGCACTGTAATTGTGCAGAGCATTAAAACACCCTGTTTAAAGAAGAGAAAAGAGATGGCTGCTATCAAAATATTGGTTCACTTTGCTGGGAAAAATTTCTTCTTGTTCTTTGGGAAAGCAAGTCCCTGTAAAACAGTATTTGCCTTTGTCCAGAAGGAGAGTGTGAGAACACCTCCTTCCTTCAGATGTCACATCCAGTGTGAGGTAGAAGCAGTCTCTACTGGCTGCTACATTGCCTTTGGAATCAGCTCGGAAATTATTCCCCATCTCCAGATGTGCTCCATGAAGAGCAGGACCCAGGGTCTGCTCTGGCTTTATGTCCCCTCAAGGCCAGCAGAATGAATGTATGTGCTGAGGACATGAGCCATTTTCGGCTGTCTGGTACTACAGTAATGGGATATGCAGATAATGACAAACACTGAGAACTGGTTGAGTATGCATTGAAGGAAAAGGCAAAGTACTTTATTTTCCAAGTCTCGTCTTTTTCTAGACTTGACCTTGGTCTGCACTTTTAAGAATCTGACATTTTTTGATGGTTTATTTCACTTTCCGATTTTGGCAGGATCTATCCTCAGATATGCCAGAAGTATGATAAGTGGTTCTCCAGACAGAAACAGAAGCAGAAAGCAGGCATTGTCTACAAAAGATGGTTTGTCCTACAGATTTCACTGTAAAAATGCCTGACTGTTTTCAGAAAGAGAAGACTAAAACTGGCAATGAATTCTCAGCAAAATGGAAGTTCAAGATTTAAAATAACCATCTTACAAGCCCAGATGTTCCTCTGAAAGCAACGGGCTAAAACAGAACATATGAGAAAAGTATTATGATTTAAGACACAGGCTGTGTTGTTCAGTATTTCTGATCACTGTAACATCAGTTAGAAACCCAAGATCCATGGTAACTTGTAACCACTGGTACACTGAAACTGAATCACACTGGTGTACTGCTATCTTCTTTATTTTCTGATAGAGCTTCATCTTTAAAGACAAACAATAACCCAAACAAAACAGCCCAAAGTCCACTGGTTTACCTATGCTGGAGGATGTACAGAGAAGACAACACCGGCAAAAGGTGGAAATGATAGCTGTAATGCTCCATTGAATGAGTCAAATTTTGGGAACAGTGCTGAGGCTTTTGTTAATCTCTATGCAATTCCAAGTCAAAGCCAACTGCTAGAAGCAGCCTCCAAACAGCCTTCAAAGCTTTTGTTGAATGTATTTCAAAGTATTTCCTTCATTCATTGTGTACCGATATGGCCTCTCCTCATCAGGAGTAGGAAAACATAATGAATGCTTATCACCTACAAATTTGAATCCCCCTGGAAAGATTTTTTTTTCAGGAAAATGTTATTGTGGTGAGGACTTTGAGGGAGTGCTGGAGTTTTCAAGTTTCTCATGATGGTTTGCATTTTTCTTCTAAATGAACAGGAAAAAACTCATCTGGCTCTCATTTGAATTCTCAATAGACTTCAGAAAGGAAATTCCAACCAGAAGTGTGTTCCTACACCTAAAATCAATGTGGGAATGATGCTGTATGTTTGTCTAAAACCAACAACAGCCAGGAGAACTGGAGCTAAGCCTGGGTCAGCAGCTGACCTGTTTGTTCCACACAACGGTAAGAGTCTGAGCAGAACTGGTTTTATAAACCAGGCTTCAATAGAACATATGAGAAGTTAAGCATTAAGCATGTGCTTAAAAATCTGGTTGACCTGTCTTCACAGCAGCCATCTTCTGATCCATGTGCATTATTTATTTGCATGCATGGCAGTTTTTAGATATAAAACACAGGAATCATCTCACCTGCTTGCAGCTGTATTGGAACTATTCATCCCAGGTGCTCCTGAAGATTACAGAGAGAAATAGGCATTTCCATGAAAATATTCACCTTATCTTAATGTTGAAAAGAGGTCAAGTGTCATGTGCACAGAAAGTGCACATTCTTTAGGGACTACAGAGAGAATTTAGAAGGCACAGGCATGTAAAGTTGGTGACTTAAGGTCTGCAATTTCACCTCTATGTACTTGATTTTCTCCATTTGCTGTGATGGCATCAATGATCTGTGTGCATGTTTGCAAAGGGCTTTGAGATTTATGTAGGAATGTTCCTCTGTAGGTGCTCACTGTTTTGCGCAAGCAGCATGTATTTCCCACACAAATGTCACTGAATCAGGTACTCAATGTCCAAATCCACTAATCTCAAACAAAAGCAAGGGAGTAAGTGCTTCAGATGTTCACCCTATCTGTGTCTTATTCAACTCACATGCTGGCTTCCATAGAATGAATGTATAGTTTACAAGAATTAAGCTGTTCCTATCAGGATTTTCCCTGCAGCTGATACTACACATTCTTGGTATTCAGGTTTTATGTAAGTGTCTTAAGCTTATAAACAACTCCATGTACTTCAAAAGTTTAGATTTTGCCTGAAAAATGCTTTTCTTCCCCTAAACATGCAGGATGTCTATGGACAAAGATGTTATCTCAAAGCAAAGGACTAATAACTAATTCTATGTCAGGTTGATGGTTGATCTTCCCAGACATCTCTAGCAAATATAAATCTCCTGTTTCCAGTACCCTAAGAGACTGATGTGCAAACATGATGTTGGCAAAGCCTCACCAGAGGATTCTTAAAATTGATATGAAGACAATATAACTGATTTGTAGACACATGACTGCATTGTGCTCAGTGTATTGGTTTTCTACAACTGTTGTTGATTGCCTCCTTCCCTGCGTTTCTCTTCTCTTGCAGTTTAGACACTTGGGGAAGAAACTTGTAAAAGCAATGTCTTTGTGCCATGCATAGTAATTGGCAAGCCACGCTGCAGTATTAACACAAATAAACAGGGAACACAATGTAACACCACAGCCGCAGATTTAACCAAGATCCAATTGCATTTGATGTCATCTTGATGTGGGAAGAATGTTCCCTTAAATGAAAATTCTTCGACAGAAAACCAAGGAAAAACAAGTTCCCCTTTCACAAGTATGTAGCATAACACAAGACCATCTTTGCCTTATGCACCATCTTTGTCTTAGGACTTCATCAGTAAGAAATTGTCCTAGCAATGGCATTTCTCCTTCAACAGGCAGTTGCATTCTCTATCACATTGTGCCTTCTGCAAAGATGTGAATTTCGAGTACCCTTTAGCACTAGTATGAAGCTGGTGTTTGCTAGGAAGCAGTAACCTATCTCACAGTGCCTCTCAAGTAAATTACCTCTGGCTGAACAACAGTTTCAGGACTGGGGGAGGCACTTGATTATTAAAGTACAAGGATTATTAAGGGACTTGAGCATCTCCCCTATGAAGCAAGACTGAGAGAAGTGGGCCTGTTTAGTTTTGAGAAGAATGAGAGGGACTCTTATCAATGTCTATAATTATCTGATGGGTGGATATCAACTGGAAGGGGCCAAAGTCTTTATTGTGGGGCATAATAAAAGGACAAGGAATAATGGGTATAAACTTGAACATAGAAGAATGAGGAGAAACTTCTTTACTGTAAGAGTGACAGAGTACTGTAACAGGCTGTTCAGAAAGGTTGTGGAGTTTCCTTCTCTACGGACCTTCAAAAAACCACATGGATGCATTCCTGTGCAATCTGCCCTAGGTGATCCTGCTTTGTCACGGGTTTGGACTAGATGATCCCTTCCAACCCCTAACATTCCATGATTCTGTGATTCTATGAAATTGTAAGCAAACTAAAATAGTTTATATTTCAAGGTGCAGTATTTCAATTTAACTTCACCACTTTTGCCCTGTTCATTACAGCAGAAACTCAGTGACAGCCTGAGTAATTATTTTGACTTGTAGTACACAGTCACCCAAAAACTTAACAATAAGCTCTTTTCCCAGAAGACTTAAGGACAAACACATTTCCAACACCAGGGCCTCTAAGGAGGAAATACCTCTGGGAGAAGACTGTTATTAGGTGACACTGAGTAAACGCTTAAGCAGGAGTAATGGAACCAGACTGTGTACCCTAAGGATTTAACGAGCAGCTTGGGGGAGATGATGGTCTGAAGCAGAGCCTCAGGCCATTAAACCTCAAATGGTTATTAATCCCCAGGAAATGCTTTCTGTCAAGGTCATTAATGCTATTATACAGTGGAAACTGAGAGTATTGAGAAATTAGCATGCCATCTGTAAGAGAAATGCTCTCAGGGAGCATGGGCAGGTCATTTTCAGGAGGATGCTGCAGTGCCCACGATACACCCAGTTTTCCTGAACATCCATGTCACTCTCTGTACCAGTTCCAAACTAAGTCACTATTTGCAGTGTCACTACAGGAACTGCATTGAGCAGTGAAATTAGCAACTCAGCATACCCCCAAAGAATAATGTTAGCAAAAGAAGGTCCTGCTGAGTAGAGATACTTCAGCATATGTTTTTAAGTCAAAGTCCCTCTTATTGCATCTTCTTACAATAAAGATAGGAATTCTGATTCAATGGATGTGTATACTGGTGACCATAACATTTGCCTGAAGGGTGAAAATGTACAGTGTTCGCATGGGGTGAAACTGTACAGGTGTTAGCATTGTTAATTTTTCTGAGAGTTTTCTAGGATAAAGGTCTCCCTCCGCCTCACTGGCTTCAGACACAAATTTCTGGAACTAGGACAGGTATAGCCATTGGTACCTGTGAGGTTAGTGGTGAGGCCTTATCTTTAGACAGGGAAGAGCAGCCATGGTAAGACCCCACTTTCATCTTGGATCCCTTGTTTGCATTGGGCATCTTGTAAAGGAAGCCTCAGCTTCATAGATACTGATATTACATCCCCATCCCTGGAAAATAGTGGTGCACAGATCCCATGGGTTTCTATAAATGAAGTCCGGAGTTAGGCAGATTTTTGGTACATTTTGTGTAGCTAATTTCCAGATTCTGCTACTGGGTTATGATTTTGACAAATCAAATCCTGTAATTCTGTTTGATTATCTTTGTACATCAGATTTTCCTACATTAAAGGAGCTATAACCATACCTACCATAACAGATATTTTAAACTTTGAATTAAATCTATTTAGAAGGGATCTGGAGATATTCAGTTTCAAAACATTATTTTATAATGACTGACACTTGCTTTTTTTAGGCAATGAAACAGATTGCAATCATCTGAATCTGTACCTTCTGCTCTGAACTAAGCAACAGAACCAGAAAAATTGTGATATGGTAGGATCATTTTGAATGCAATCCTGATTATGCAGCTGTCCAAATTTAAAAAAAATTCTTTTATTGAAGAGCCTAAGGAGATTCAGAAAACAACAGTATGTTATAATAAGAAAGTAAAAAGAACAAAAGGACATCTTTATCTATTTAATTCTTCTGAAGATGTCTGCATTAAATGATCAATGCTTAGACATGCACTGCTACTTGCTGTTTAAGTACCCTAACATTTCCTCACAGCAGTCAACGTGTCCTTACTAAAAGGGAAATACTATTTTAATTACATGTTTCCACATAGGTGTCAGGAACATGGCCCATCTACAGGGAATTCAAGAGCAAATTCACTCTCATTCTTTTTTTCTGACTAGTTTCCTAAGAAACATTAATTGCTAGAAACAGATTTCTGGAGTTCGTAAAAGTACTTTTGCAATGATATTAAGGATGAAACACCTTTTCATGATGAGACCAGGCAATTTTTGCATGTGTTTGGGTCCCTGATTTTGTGAAGCATATCACATATATATGTAAACACTGATACTGCAAAAAATGAACTTACACTTTTAACATGTAAAAAAAAATGAAGCTGCACTTTGAGAATGCAAACATAGCTGAGTATTTCTAACAGGAAACTTTTGCTTAATTTATATTGTAGACATCATTGCAGATATCTGAAGAAGAACTACATACATGTCACAGTACAGAAAATTTTATTTGGCAGCACTGGCTTAGCCATGGCTGTGGAGCCATAAATCAGATAAAATAGGCATATATACACTAAATTATTTTTGGACTTGGAAAATTCCACTAATGCTATATTTTTATAGCAGTATGTTCCTGTAAACTGGATCACAAGCAAGCTACACTTTTAAAGCCATTTTCTTGTGAAGAAATTTGAACTCATGCTGTAAGGGGTATGACAGTACAGTTTCATGCTGTATTGAAGGAGACTGGCTTTTTGATCAGCATCTTCAATGGATTGTGTCATTCAAATCACTGCACCTAAGCATGTCTAACAGTTATTTCCTTTCCTTTGCTTTTCTGGATTGTGCCATAAAGCACGCATTGTAATATTTACAGAAGAAAGATGTTTGAAAAAAGCAGAAATCTTTGCTCTATCCTATATTTTTAGTAAGACTGGCAATTCCTTAGTGCAGGGCTCTGTTCTTATTTCTTTTATTTTTGTAAGTATGCCTCTTCTTTCTGACTCTCCAACTGTTTTGGGGTTTTTTTATTGTTCTGGTTTCCACACCTGTTCCACTAGTGCTCAGGAAACTTCGATGAGTTTGTCTAATTTTGTTCCTCCATGTGCTCTGGTCACAGAGTTAAGGTGAACTTCACTGCCTATGAAGGCAGTCATAGTGGATCTTAGAATTGCAGAATTACAGAATCATTTATTTTGGAAGAGATTTTCAGAATTGTTGAGTCCAACCATGAACCTAACTCTGCCAAGCCCACCAGTAAACCATGCCCTTAAGCTCTATATTTAAATGATTTTTAAATGCATTCAGGGATGGCCACTCAACCACTTCCCTGGGCAACCTGTTTCTTATAGAGTAAGGAATAACTTGATAATGGCACTCATGTACTTAGGATTGACAATAACCGTAGACACATCCTGGAATATGACCAGTAAAAAAACCCAACACACTGATGTGACTTTTTCTCCTCCCAACAATGACTATGCTAATTTTTATATTTGAAAGACTTAATCTAAAAAATTTAAATTAACCACAGAAAGTAAGGCCAAAGTAGAGAGTGAAAGTTCATCTAATCCACTCTCTGAAAACCTGCAGAGCTAATATTTACTCTTCCCTGGAGGAATCCTGGATTCAGGACAACTCTGAAAAATATATATTCTGAGGTACACCTGACCAAACAGGTTGCTTTGGTCTCAAACCCACCTCAAAACCAGCAACTCTATACTACTCTTTGCTGAAGTAGATGTTTTGATGATACAGATCCAGATCATCATTTTATTGGATGGAGGTGTAAATTCACATAGTGTTAGGCTGCTGCAGCTGGTTTTCCAGCTCTTGCATTTAACTACCTCTGGGTTGCCCCACCTGCACTATTTAGCAAAGTTCAGTAAGTTCTCTGTTCTTTTCCTGCAAACAGCATCTTTCATTCCTGCTGTGCTAGCATCTCAGAATCATTTGCATCCTTACTTACAGAGACATTTCATTCAATACTGCTTTCCATGGTTTGTAGTGGGTGCAGGATGATAACCTCAGTTGCACTGCCCACATAGAGACAATGAAACGCTGAAGTATATCCAGAGAAGGACAACAAAGCTGGTGAAAGGCCTGGAGAACAGGTCTTATGAGGAGTGTCTGATAGAACTGGTGTTTAATCTGGAGAAAAGAAGGCTGAGGGAGACCTTATTGTTCTTTACAACTACCTGAAAGAAAAGGTGTAGAGAGGTGGGGGTTGGTCTCTTCTCCCAAGTCACTGGTGATAGGATGGTCCAAATCACTAGTGATAGGTCCAGATGACCACAGATTTGTTTAGATGAGAGATCTGCACACCTGTAAGTTTCAGAAGGCAGAAGAGCAGATTCCAGTAAAGCAAAAATCCCAGTGAATGAAAAGCTAAGAATATACTTTGGGTGAAGCAATGAAGAGAGAATTGCCAGTTCCTTAAATAATGTTGTTTATTTAATAGTATCCTGTTGAGGGAACTATAGAACTGCAGTGACTCTGAGTAACTGCGTACTCATGCCATGATAATGTGATGGATTATCATGGAAGTCTACTCTTCGAAGAAAAATATTTGTGTCAAGCAAATTCTGCTCTTCCAAATAGTCTGAGGTTATCCTGTACAGGGCACAGTGAACAAGGAGAGTGTCTAACCAGCCAGGAATATGTTCTTTCAAATAAAAAAAACCCCCAAATTACAATTTCTATAAACTTCTCCAAAGTAATATTTCACTGAGAGCACATTCTCACTACAAATAAATAACCCAGAAAACACATTCCTATTAGTATGAGTGAAAATATCAGAATTTAACTCTAAAAGCTTTTGTGTATAAAACCTTATGAATATCTACAGGTAGGTATATAATGACAGTTTTTCTCTGCTTCTGTGAAGAAAAATGCTCAAATACAGACTTCCTTATATAATGGTACAAAAAAACCCACCGAACCAGTATTTGAAGAATCAAGTCTATTTACAACCCAGTCTGCATTTAGCCAGTGTCTCTGCAATGCTCTGCATATGTGAAGTAGTAAAGAAGCATACATTAGTATTACTTTGCTTTCATATTACTGCTTTTCTTCAGTCTCGGAGCTTGATAGTAACACTCCCCAACGACCTCCTAAAGCATCAATGCAGAGACCTTATGTCTCCTCAATGCCTATTTCTATTTCCTTTAAAGCCCTTTAAGGCTGAGGTAACAGCAGACAGAAACAATATTATTTACTCTTGCTTGCAATGCAGCCAGGTTTGATGCAATGCTGTAGGCCTGTCCCAAAACCTCCATGACTTGCAACATTCAATTTGCACACATTGAGTGTGAGCACTGCTGAAGGCAACTCCGGTACCACTAAACAGAAGCACCTCCGCTTTCCCATTGTTGACTCTGTTTTATGCTTCAATTTAGAGTCTGTCTTGGTAGCTCACCCTATGTGCAGTGCACAGAAGCCAACTAGATTTTGCAGGCAATCACAAGGAAAAATCCACAAATGTATTCTAGTGTTGCTTTCCATCTTTTCATTGTAAGGAAGTTGTGGTCAGAAAGGAAAGAAATACAGATGAAAATAAAGCTATTTATAAAGGTAGATACAAAAAGCTGCTAATTAGAATTACCCATAATAGTAACAGATATATTCAGAAATAATTTTTGTTTCCCACCTTATGTGTCCCCTGAAATCCTATACCCTGACTGTAGACAGAATCTTTTACTAAAAAGCACTCTCCAGACTGACAAATCTGCCTTCTGATAATTATTTTCTAATATCATTGCTGCCTTCTGTCTCTGCCATTGTATCCTCAGGTATATGAATTTTACTATCTATACCACAAAAGCTTCCAGGAGCTCACTATAGTAACTTTAAACTCATCTCTTCCTTTGTCCATCTGGAGACCATCAGGTCTCTTCCTCTCTTGAATAACTTCCTAGAGATGACATGTTTATACAAGCAGGAAGATGTATACATGAAATCAAATATAAAAGTTGCCCTGAAAGAATGATCAATTGTTCCACTATCAAGAGGGCTAAGGGGAAGACACAGGAGGAATATTAACATTTGGGCTCATATTGAATGTACTTCTACTGTGAAGACAGTTTGATTCAAAGTAGGTACTAGTTTGTGCCATCCCTTTTTAAAATCTCCTGCCACAAGGTTATGAGAGACTCTGCCTAAAGTATTCTGTGACTCCAGGTGAAAACATATTCAGTACTTTATCTGTTAAATTCTCCACTCATCCATATTTCTTTCTGTATGTACAGTGCTGTTGGAAACTTCTCACATCCTTTCCACACCCAGAGAAGTTATATTTTCAAAAGCAATGTTTAACTTCTATCAAGTTTCTGAAGGCAGGACAATAGCACTGTTCTTTTAAATGCTGTGCTCCATTCTTTTTCAGGAGGGTAATTTTTCTTTCAGTCTAGGAGATGAGCACCAAAGGGCTTTCAGATTAGTGCTCACGGTCTTCAGATTAGATATTTTTCCAGGAGTGCTCTGCTCCCTGTGGGCATCCTGTGAGAAGAGGATACTATTCTGACAGCCTAAAATGGTGCTTTGTGTTTTCCTCCTGAGGAGACCTAACCCATCACCCCACATAGATTCTGCTGTGATACCCAACAGTATGAAAACACACTAGAAGTCTCATTTGATAAGAAATATGAGTATACTTTTATCTGTTCTCATACACCCTGCTGTGCAAATAGCAGATTATGCTCTTCCTGATATTAACATTGTGGGTCAAGCTTTTCAAGCAGAGATTTCTCTCCTGAAGTGTACGTGCACACAAGTCCTACTTGGTCCACAGGCTGGCGCATAGAAACTGGCATGAACAGAGAACAGAGAGGGGACAATGTTCCCCTTCCTTGTACAGAAAGTGATGGTGCATTTTAGGAAACTAAAGCTATGTGACATTATATCCCCACTGACTACTGAGGGAACTGGGGAAACCCATCTTGCCAGGCCGAAGCCAAACTCTAGACCCTATTCTCCTAACTCCCATTTGCAGAAGGGGTGACAATACAAGAATATCCTCAGCCAAGGGGATACTCTGAAGGTCTATCCAAGTGTAGTGTGGTGGATCACCATATACTAAAATGGAAAAAAAGATTATGCAGATTCAAACTGATAAAAAATACTACAACAGATACAGGAGAATGTTGCTTGAGGTCTGAAAGTGAAGGATCAATCCTAAATTATAAACACTTTGATGGGATCCACATGCTACATATATTTGGCACTGTAATATATTTAATTTCTGTGAATTTACTGAACAGTGTGTGTTGATCTGATATTTAAGAGGAAAATCAGTTTTCAAGAGTTATCAGTAGCATCTCTGGATGCCTTTCTTGAACTGCCAGTAGCTGAACCGTCCTTGGACAAGCAAGACAAGCTCCAAATCAGCAGGAAAAAACCTCATGTCCATTCACAGTTTATATGATTTAAAAAAAATATTGTGAAGAATAAACAAACGGTATGTGTGAGCCATGATATTTTTGTAACTGAGAATGGGAAGACATAAGAGGAGACAGAAGACAAAACAGCGTATATGAACTTCTACAACTAGGCACACATTTCAATATAGTTTGAGATGTTATATGCAACTTCATTTATCTTTTAAATGTTTTTTAATAGAAGGTACATTGCGTTAATAACTTTTGAAGATGGCAAAGTAGAAGACCAAAATGACTGTCACTTCACAGATGCAATGTGCTGATACAACTTTTGCCATCTATAAGTGTCTTGGGTTATGGAATATAAAATTTGTATTCTATTTTCATCTGTTGAAAGCAGTTGAGAAGCTATGTGGTTTTG
>VZRI01009651.1:209829-240733 GCA_013397515.1 Upupa epops
TTGACAGTCTCCATTCCGAGGGAGACTCCAGCTTTCCCTAACTGATAGCTGTCTTCCTAAACTGAGACAATAAGCTATATGTTGTTCACTTAAGTGAACTTTACTTAAGTAAGTAAACTCATAACAAATTCATCACTGTCTACTTATGTGCTGCATCAAATTACATTGGGGGTAACCGCCAGAGTGAGTCCCATATTTTCACTATGATGAGTTGCTCAACAACTTTTCAGTATGATAATTTAGAAGGTTTCATGGTAAAGCTAAAATGGTCAAAAATGGTCTCAAAGGTAGCATGTGTAGAAAAGCTGGTGTTCGGTACAGAAAAGCACATAAATTAGTACCTGGTAAGGGAAAGGCATTTGTGAGGTGACCTACTCTCCATGCTGAGAATCATCAGCCTAAAAAGTTTATAGCTAATGAGTATTTAGCACTGTGCATCAGAGACTGTGTTGGTACCACTTTCTTGACAAAAAACTAAGGGCTGGGAGATAGATCTGGGGAGTGCCATGTCAAAGGGAAAATCAGAACTTGGTTTCAGTGAGGTCGAGGGAAAGAATAGGCTGCAATGACGCCAGTGCTCAGAAAGCAATTAATTTAGCTCAATATTACAATATTCTCTAAAAAGAGAATAAAGGTCAACTGCTACTCATCACTGGGCAATGGGTTGCTGCAACTTTTGGCAGCTCCTGAATGACTCATAGGAGGAACACATCACTACTGCATTCTTCCGTCAGTGTTGCAGGAATAACTGCATAATGTCCTCACAGCATAATGCCCTCACAGTATGCTCACAGTCCCATCCCCCCACCACTTCCTTCTTTAGAAACTCCAAGAGAGGAAGGTGCTCTGGGGCTTCACTGAGTAGGAGCCTACCTCTGCCCTGAGCTATGCACTTGCCTAGGTCCCAAAACGTTCCTAAAAGAGTCATTTGCAATGTTTCCCAGTGCTACAAATCCACTAAGCTTCAGCACAAACATCACTAGAAGAGTTGGTCAAAAAACAGGAAATAACTGTGTGTAGAAAACCAACAAGCAGCCAGCCATTCCCTAAATGCACATGAAGTCCAACATCACTGGAGAACTAGTATTACAGCTCTGTTCTACAAAACATATCTCAACCAAAGGCTGCACAAAGCCAAAACCTTGTAATGCACAAACCAGAATAAAGCTTCTACTCGGCAATTTTTGAGATGTGAAGGGAGAAAATTGCACAAATGTTACTATAATTTGGTTTTCATTATAAAACAAAATTTATGACAAAATCAGAATCTTGTAACAGTCTGCGCTGCTCAGACTTTTAGTGACAAAAAAGCTGGTGCCTTACAGAATTTACAGTCCTTACAGACAGGTAGAAAAGGAAAAGATAGGAAACAAAAGCATGGAGACGAAGTGAGAAATTTATCTCCTCTGAGTTAAATGCAGAAAATGTGAGCTCAACCCACTCAGACTTAATTGAGCCCAGGAACTCCTCTCTTCAGAGTGAGTGGGTTGTTATTCAAGAGGAAGATAAGTCTCAGCCATTTTCAAATAAGTAAATGGATCTTAACTGCATGGAGGTGCCAGCATTTATTTCCTATTGTTCCTCTATATTCCCAGTGGAAGAGATATTTCCTTGAATGAGACAGATTGAATCGTTCTTGGGTGGGTGAATGGATCAAAGGTGGAAAGGATCTCCCTTCACAAGTCTTTAGTAAGCATCTGCTGCTCTCCTTTAGAATGTACAAAGAATTTAAGCAGCTATCAGAAATGGACTGACTATCTGCTTAACACTGGGCACCTAAAAGCTTGAATTAAATGGATTGGATTCTCCACAAGACATATGGCTTCCCTAGCAAATGCCAGCATTTCTTGATTTTTCAAACGCCATGGTATTGCTAATTATAGTGGGCCTGACTTTCATCTGGAATAAATTAGTGGTTTTGTTGCTGAAGAGTGGTCCAGAAAATCCATGCAAAACGGCATGAAAATGAAGCTCTGTGTTAGGTGGAGCCTTGTTTCGAGGAAGGCCTGTTGCTGAATGTTTTAATTCAAAAGATTAAAAACATGATTTCACATTATAGTCTCTAGTTTAGCATGGCAAACAGCCTTCAAAACCACAATCCAGTAACAGTGACTTTGTCCCTGGTTGCCATCAGTGGCAGACTCTTTTCTCATATTTTTTCAAAGATAAAATAAAAAAAAACAAAAATAAAAAAAAAACCAAACAGGATAAAGTCAGAAAGCACATGCTTTTTCAAAGGTAAGAGCATAGTTTAATCTTTAAGACAGAAAACAGAAGAGCGTGGGTTTTCTCTGACTGTGGATTTCTTGTAAGTTCACTGAAGATAAATATTTAGATAGCAGCCAATGGGATATTTAATTGTCAGGAACTATTGTATTTAAAGAAAGTGCTAGAGATTTTCAGACTTGTTTTCCTACATGTGTTGACAACCCATTCCCATCATTTACACTCTGTATGACATATAAATACAATCACTGCTATACTTTGTAAATTGTTAATATTAGGACTGTAGGGATTGCTATGCTTTCTGCTCTACATAAAAAAAGACAGCTTTTACAACAACATCTGGCTGAACTTTTATTACTTTCCCATCCATTTTTCTGTGCTCTTCCTTCTTCTCCTCGGCCTCCCCTTTTTCTTTCTGTTGCTCCCCTGCCAGATCTGATCCGGGAAGCTGCACACCCTGTCTGCTCTTGGCTCCTGTGATACCCACAAACCATTAAATAAATAAATACAGAAGGAGAGGACAAAACTGAAAGCAGGAGGATAACTGGTAAATCTAACCATGCAGATCACTCAAGCTGTGCACATAATCAGACAATGATACAATCTGAATCAAGATACAGTATCTTGTCCACCTTTTCCAGCCTCTCCCATCTGACTTGTATGAAAATGAGAGGTCTTGAGGTCAGGACCATGATGTCTCATAAATGTGACCAGCAGTCATATAATGGGACAATCAATTCATTAAAAACTACTCTTCTAAGTCAGGAACTTAGATCTGACAAACCCATATTGGGTAGAACAAGACTAGAAGATTGTTTGGGAGCTATGCTCTACTATATTAGATTTACTCTTATTTGAGGGTAAGTTTTACACATTTTAGCTTACCTAGTATAAAATAAATACTGTAATACTCAGTTCACAGAGATCTTGTGAAGTATTACTAATTAGAATTTGAAATCTCTGAAGGAAAACCACCATGCAGTATCTGATAACCAGAACTGCATGGAGAGAGTCTCCAGTTGGTTACCAATGAACCTACAGATAAAACACTAGGCTAACAAACTTTAAAGAGAAATAAATGTATCAATAGATAAAGTAATTACTTTATCAGCACGGATTTGTCAAAATTTGTTTGGTTTTGTGTATAGCCATAGAAACGCCTCCAAAAGAACCTAAAGAATGTTCTTTCTCACATCAGAAAAATATATTTTACTGAGAGAATAAGAAAATGAAACCACTGCTCACAAAGAAAAATGAGCTTGTAAGATGATGCAGCTCTGAAACAAATTATATATATTCCACTAATCAATAACATACAGTTGCCAAGGCAACACTGACATCGGAAAGTGAAATACAGTGGTCCGTCTTACATAAACACATACACATACCAATATATTATGTGAACTTTTGCAATCTAGCAGTGACTTCAAGGAAAAATATGTTGTTACAAAAGAACACATATTTTCCCAGGCTTAATAGATTCTTGTGTGAGAGCTTTTATGAGATTTTCGACAAGTTGTATTTTGTTTGGTAGTCTTTGTTCTTGTTATTTTCTTACTGGAAACAAAGAAATCTCGGGAAAAATGTTTGCTTTCAATGAAAATTAATTCTCACTGTTGAAGTGATTTAAAGCAGTGACAATCAGATTGAGGAAGGAACTCTACCAAAGCATTTGAATATTGATCCCAAACATAGTTAAGACAAAAGTTTGAATTTCTAGGTTCTATTTGTATTGTATTATGCAGATCTCAAGGGGCAAATTGTGAGTACTAAGACTGTAAACAAGAAAGACATTTTTGAACAGCACTTACAATTCTCATGATATGTGCCTTTAACCTGAAGGCTCATTTCTGCAGCCTTATTCAACAACCATTATAATCCCACTGAGCTGAGGAAATGAATCACAGAGCAGGATGCTATTGAGCATGACTAGAGGTGCTATCAACCCCTTCTAATCTCTGATTTTTTTAACAGTTTGTTAAATTATTTTATAGCTCTCTGCCAGAGCCTCTCAGGGCAAATGTAGGTTGCTGGCACAGGCTGCTGCTTTCACTGTTGTTAAATAAAGCCCAGGTTTCCCGGCTTGCCACTTTTTGCAAGAACATGGACAATACCTGCTGGTCATAGGATACCACCTCATGGCTCCCTAAATTACTGCTCATGTTTCACCCATCTGTGTGCCCAGCCACCTGGAGCTGGCAGATATTTTCCTAACTTGGATGCCATAGCAACCAGGGCTGAGGAATTAAGGCAGAACTATAGCTGTCTATTTAATTTGCTCTGGAGGCTCGGGTGGGCAATACAATTGTAATATAAATAAATAATACAGAGCGTGAGATTGTTCAACTGCCTCCTTACAGGTCTGACAGCATGCTCATTATCAGTACCAGGCATATGAGTTTCTATATTCTGAAAGATGATTTTCAAGCCATTTTTAAAAATTTAGCTTGTTCAGCACCTAAGCTCAATGAAGAACTCCAGTGGAGCTAGCCCACTGAGATCTAGGTCAGCCTGCTAATTTTCAGTTCAGTTAAAAAGTGAACTCATTATGCAGCTGTCTGAAATGTTCTTGTAACGACAAACTTGTGGCGTTTTTACAAAGAACTATGAATATAAGCTGGTATTTTCAGGTATGTATAAGCAATTATAGTCCAAACAAAATAGTATCTTCATTTCTTTTTGGATTAAGTGATGAAAAGAGATGACTGCTTTGCGTGATTACGTCTTCTATTAATTTAGATGTATAAATTAGACATGTTCCTACAGGTCTGTGAAGATTCAGTGCACTATGTATGAGGTAAATATTAACATACATCTATATGTGGGATTCAAAAGCACAAGGGAGTACAGATAATTTCATCTGTATCTACTACATTTACTTCTGGTCATCTGCAACTACATTAATACCAAAGACCTGCCTTAGCAGGTCATCAGCCATTGCTGGAGTGGTGTAACAAATGAAGACATAAAAATGTAAAAATTCTTTGCAATAAAAAATATTATAAATTAATAAAACATCCTTCCCTGACAAGTGGTGGCCATGCCCTGCCCTCTACAAAGGGAAGGAGTGATACCTGTATGATATGTTCCACTACAGTGAAAAAGAAGATACATAGGTGGTTTTAGGCGTTGGGCATTAGGGGTCCCAAGGACACAGGAACCAAAGAGTAGGTGCAAGCTAGAAATATTTCCCCAAAACCAATCTAGATGGGACCACATTTGGACTTTTCAATGGCTTGTCAGTGCTCATGGGTGCCAGCAGACTGCCATGTTCCATTTTCACCCTTGATCAGTCAGACTCACTGAACTTAAAGGTCTTTTCCAACGTAAATAATTCTATGATTCTACGGTCAAAGTCTGTGTAACAAATGCTAAAGCAAACAGTACTCCTATTTCTCTTAATGTCAGCCCCAAATGAAAGATCCATTTCATATAAAATAGATGAGTCCAGCCTTCGGTCCTCTTAGTGGCGCTTCATAAAGATGCTTCAGCCACCAACCTCTTCTGTAGGAACCACTGGTTCTCATTCACCTTCTTCCCCAATTGCTGGCTGCATTAGCAGATTTCAAGAAGTGAGGCAGCCCTAACCAGTGATTTTACCTTCCATTTATTTTGCAATTCAATAACGCAATTCTACTTTTAAAAGACAGCTACCACTGTTCTTACCTGTATGCGGGAGACGTTTCCACAAAAGTCCCATCAATCAATCTTTTCCTTTTTTCCATAACTTCTGGAGATTTACCAGGAGCTTTTATGTGACACAGGACAACAATGTTTTACTGAGTCTACTTGCCTTCAAAGGCATCAATAAATCAACAGACCAGAGGTAATTGAGAAATAAAACAATGCTAACGGCTTGATTTAAATACACAAATGCCAGAACATTCAGGACTCAACCTCAGCCCATCCTGTCTGTCCCTCTGTGCAAAACAATGTTCTTCAAACAGTGAGAGAACTTAGCTTGTCTGGATGTATTTGATGGAGGAAAACTGAGTTTAATGTAGCTCCCTTGGATTTTGTCTGCTTAGATCAGAGTCCTACTATTATTTTAACTTTGCAATTGCTTAATTAAAGCAATGTTCTAGCCAAAGAAAATTGCCTGGGTGGCCTGGATATTATACTCCCATATTCTTTATGAAGTGACCTTTCTGCTGAGTTCAAGAAATGATGCTTTATCACTAGACTCGGGTGGGAGTTTTGCTTGTGAGGATTATTAGTACCTCACAAGCAAAGCCTATTTGATTTATGCGTAATTTTTCACTGAAGGTACAAAACAAGTAGCCGTCAACTTAATGTCACTTAATGCTGAAGGCTTTAAAGGGTCACATAAAGTCATCCTTTTTATGGAAGAGCAAAAATTCATGGTTCTGGTTTAGGGTTATAAATGAATGAGTAAATCATATATGCATTGCATTCAGTTGACTCCTACTTCAAAATCACTTAGCACTTATCACTTTTGCTGTATGTCCTGCACAGACATTCAGTGGGAGGTTTTATAATGTTCTTCTTATTTTAACAATATCTGATAAAAAACCAAGAGGCAGTCATAGTTCTACCACCTGGCCTATGTTTGTCATGGAATCCATTACAAAGTACAAAAGGACAACATTTATAAAAAATGGTGTAAAGCACAGAGTGTACAAAATATGTTCTGAGATATTCTGCTTTTAAGTAGCATACCCAAGAAGGCATCTTTGTGGTGGCCACTAGAAGGATATTAACAAGTAACGGAGACTCAAGAGCTGACTAATAAAAATGTAGGGCTGGAACCTCAGCACTGTACCCCACAAATCCTTACAGAAGACAACGGTCTCCAAATATGTTCCAAATGGCAAACGCAGTCCCACTGAATGAAAAGATGTTGCATCAGCTTAGACCACTCTTTTCCCATCCAGACCAAATGCAAGATTTAAAGAAGACATGGGACTTAGACTGTATCTTTTACAAGTACAGTCGCTCTTAAGAAGGATAAAGCTAGATCTTCATACCTGGACACTAGATTTGCTCCATGTTGTAGGGCAGCTCAGTAGAATAACCAAGGAAGATACCCAGCTGGTATCTTCAACTGAAACACACGGCACTAACCACTGCCCTCCTCAATTAGATCTACCAAAAAGCAGAAAATACTCAAATTCAACCAGCTATCCCTCTGGAGGTCCCAACAAGTAACTGTTCTGAGAGAGGGTAGCTAAACCATGTAGTGGCTGAAAAAGAGGCTAAAAAAGTAAGGAATAGAAAATGTTATGATTAATCTAAATTCCTGCAAACTCGCTTGTTAGAGGTCAACACATGAGCAACAAAGAGATGCCTGATAGCCATAAGCACATCCTCAGTAAACAGACACAGAACATGAATGTATGTTGACAACATGATGAGCAGTGTAGCCAAAGAATCTGAACACTGCAGGATGATGTTCAGAGGGCAAGTGATGATGGGATTGTTCTTGGGGTATTGTTTAAGTTCAGTGCTTACTGCTCCTACTGATCTGATAAAAATGCTTGATAAATATATGAAGTGTCCTTGACAGCTTGGGTAAAATAGAAGATCTTTCTTTCTTTCCCAGTCTGACAGTAAAGAATGTCACTGTGCCATTTTGTCTGGGAAACTGGGTGTGATGGAAGAGGCACAGTACCTTTCCCTTTCTCCAAGTTCGTTACGTAAACCTGCATTGTATTTGTCATTATAACCATCAGTAGACGACCTAGTGAACAAACTGAAAGGTCAATTGAAAAATCCATTTTCTTCCAATTTTTGCTAAACCTTAACATGGTAGCAGTGTCTGGATTAGGAAACATGTCTCCTTTACTTTTGCATCACACGAAAACGTTGGCACTGATACACTGCAACACAAAAGCAAATGTATTTTGGATACACCTGATACCTAACACGTGACTGTCATTCTGCAAACTCAGAATAATGGATTTGAAGTCAAACGTCTTGACAGAGCATGCAGAAAAGTAAGAGCAAGGTAAAGAGAAGATATTGATGCATGCATTAGTGTTAAGTTAGGGGTAGACCTTTTGGTCAGTAGCCTTGAACAGAAAGATCTTGGAGTCCTGGGAGACAGTAAGCTGACCATGAGCTGACAGCATGTCTTTGTCAAGAAGGCAAATGGTATTTTGGGGTGCATTATGAAATGTGTGGCCAATAGGCCATCCTCCCCCTCTACTCTGCTGTGGTGAAGAAACATCTGAAGTACTGTGTACAGTTCTAGGCTCCCCACTACAAGAGAGATAGGGAACTACTGAAAAGTGTCCAATGGAGTGCAATGAAGATGACTGGGTGCCCGAAGAACCATGCACGTCAAGAGAGCTGTGACTTGAGAAAAGAAGAATGAGAAGAGAATTGATCCACACCTATAAATTTCTGAAGGGTGGCTGTAGGGAAGGTGGTTCCTTCAGGTGGCCCAGAGAGGTTGTGGAGTCTCTTTCTCTGGAGGTACTCGAATCCCACTTGGATGCAGTCCTGCACAAGGTACTTTAGGCAGCCCTGCTTTGGCATGGGGGATTAGACTAGATTTCAAGAGACTGAGGTCCCTTCCAACTCAAATGATTCTGTGATTCTGTGTAAAGCACATAACTCTTTTATGTACCATCTTTAACAAGCTTTTTATTCCTTACAAATAAAGAAACACCAAGAACTGTGGCTATTTTAGCAACAAACATCAGAATAAGACTGTATCGTCACTCTAGCATACAGACCTCATGTGCAAAAGTGGGATTGGGATGAGTCCTGCACACTGATAACAGGCTTTTCCTCCAGAACTTCCACAGATTCATTCTTCCCTCTTCAAGAGCACCCACCATCAGCCAAACTAGCACCAGGCTACAGAGAACTGTACTAACTTCTGTACCCTTTAGACCTCTGCAAGCTGTAGTTTCCAAAATGTGCGTAGTGCTGATGGAAGCAGAACCCACAACCTTCAGTTCAAAGAGGCCGAAAGAAGAAGCAAACCTCTGGTTGTGCATAGTAGCAAAGCAGAGGCAGGACACATCAGGCTACCCGGCATGGTCTAGTCCCCTCCAAAGGTGCCAATAACTCTAACCAGAACAGGATGTTGGGATAATGTAAAGAATCCACTTTTTTTTTCACAGTTGTCCCCTCCATCAGTCACCATGCCCCCTCCCCCTAAGTAAATTAAATCAATCAGCAGGGATTTCTGTAAAATACATAAACCAGTCATCTTCCAGACTCTACCAGAAGATAAATGGTTCCAGACATTGGACTGCAGCCATTTTCCCACACATGCTACAGTGTTTTGTCATCCATATTGGGCCATAATAGTGAGTGCTTTTTGGGTTTGTGGGTTTTTTTCCTCAGTCAGCAGCCAATGCTTCTGCTTCTACCTCATACAGTAAAATCACCGCAACAAGAGTAGTTTTTATGTACAATTGGTAAGAGAAGATTTTTGTTCCCAATAATACACTCTGGAGTCTTGTATAGAACTTTTGACACTTTCCTATTACAGCTAGTATCATCTTATTCTCCCATCTGAAGCTTCACAAACCCTTTTGGGATTACAAAATATCATCTTAAAGACAAGCAACTGAACTGAAACATGCATGAAATTATGAGCACTGCAAACCCTATCGGAGAACCTGCTAACAACAAATCATAGGATTGCTTGCAGTATCTCATGCCGACTTTTGTGTTAGTTTCAAAGAAGGATACAAATACATGACAAAAGAGGCATCACAACTTGAGTTTACAATTAATCTTAACGTATTTTAGAGCAAGTCCTGAATAATCTGTTAACATAAAATGCACTTTGGAAAGAACCATGAGGCTTTTTCATTATTAAGAAATGTGCATCCAAATTCTATCCTTAATTAAATCAGGAGTAATTTTATGAACTGCAGTAGATTTAAACCTAACTTACATCAGTGTAAGTGAGGGTAGGATTTAGCCCCGGGGTGTTTATACACTGTAGCTCCAGTTAGTTTAGATCTATTTGGGTGGGAACTCCTTTCCCCTTTCCAGAAAAAATATTCTTGCCTACCCCTTTTCACCTCCCAGCTGGGGCCAAAGCAGTCTTTTCTTCAAAGATATTTTTCAGAAAGGTTACAAACAAATCTCATCCTCTAAAGGAGATGACCTTATTAAACAAACCCACTCTCTGAAGTGATGGACACCAGCAGTTTTCAAGTTTGTTTGCAAGTTTTTAAAAAAGCACCTCAAACAGATAGGCTTATTTACATATTAAAAATAACCCCACACACACTTTAAATAAAAGCTGTTTTATAAAGGAGCTATTTATATCTGTTCTTAAAGCTGAAAAGCCCTTTCAAACAGTGCTAGCTGCTGTATTAAACATCCCTGATACAATACAGAAACTTACTGTCCACAGATATCCTTGGGCTTCACTGTACCTTTGAACCAAAATCACTTTCTTCTGTACTTCATTTTCTGCTCTCTTGAAATCAGATTCCCAGTTCCTGACAGATGGCTCCTCTGTCACCAAGTGCTGCTTCCGCCTCCTTATTGCTGCCAGCTAATACTTCCACGATGCTTAGCTGTTGTCTGCTGAGCTGTGTTCTACATCATTTCTAGTCTGATCAATGTTCTGCTTGGTTTTAGGTTGGTTTCTAGTCCCGCCTCCTGCTCTTGAAGAAACGAAAACTCACAGCTGGATTTTCTATAAATCATCCCTTTCAACAGTGGCTGAGCAAGTATGGCAAATACTAAGATGTGCCACTCTATTTCAAACTTCAAAAACAATTTTTCATCTTAATGATGCACACATGAAAGTTAATCATGCACTAAAATCACTAATACTGAAATATAGTGGCCAGATAATTGTGACCTTCAGGGCTTAGAATCTGATTAATGTAATACAAAACTCCCCCCTCTGGAACAGAGGGGGAACATGGTAAAACATACTGCCTGGGTGAACTGTTTTGTACTGTGTTTTGCTTTGAACATGAGCTTGTCATTCTTACAAAGATAAATTTTCATTTGTAGTGCAGAGCTTCTTGACAGACTAACCCAGTGCACACACTCTTTAGGCTAGCTTGAAAGAAGCTTGAAAGAGCCTTTACCGTTGTGGCAGCTCTTTTGAAGTGTGAGCAGGAAATAGTTTTATTTTCTGCACAGCACTAAGCGCACTACACAGCGCAAAGCTCATTATCATGTGTAACAAAGCGTGGAATACAAAAGTAAGGCGGTACCATAAAACCAGTGCTATGAACTTTGTTCCCATGATCAGAGTAAAACAGAGCCACGTTTCTGTAAACCATGAATTGTTTTAATCCTCCACCTTCCAGATCTTCTTAAGAAACTGTGCTATGGAAATGAAAATGACGGGGCAGATATGGATACAGTCTGAATGGGCTGCAAAATCCTGTGCTTCTTGGGCTGAGAGCAGCATCCCAGCTGAAAGTGTCAGTATGGCTAAACTCGATTCCTTTCTCACTAACAGTTTATTGTGCTCTGGTGGCACACACAGTCCTCTAACCACTGCCCAAACCAAATTGCAACTGAGCTGCTGCATTATGCTCAGTGAAGGACCAGCCATGTTACAACTCTATCAGCGGCTCAAGAAAGGCTCAGTGTGTGCTGACAGTGGCTTCTCCCTAGGTGTGCCACTCAACTCCTTGCATGTAGACAGCCAGCTGCTGGAGCTGGACTACTGCATCACCAGTCTTATACAAGGGGATCTTGTGGCTTTTTAAACTCTTTTCCATCCAACCCTAACAAGTTCCACAAGTGTAGTAGAGAAACACCAAAACAAACGCTTCTGTCTACTTACACCAACTCTTTGATCGCTTCATTACATGCCCTGAAGTTCTCTCATGCTCAGATTTTCCACATGATACATGACTTCATGGGCTTCTGTCAGATCCCATTTAACTCTATTTTCTTCCAAAGCTGAAGAATCTCACCTGTTTTGTGTTGGGCTTTGGTTTGGTGGTGTTGTCAGCCTTGCTGCCAGTCCCTCTATGGGTTACTGTTCCCATAAGCAATGCACTTAGCCCTCAAGTACACGTGGTAGAAGCTGCTGTGACAGCACCCCAGCTTAATGTTTGCTCTCAGTTTGTGACAGCTATTTGTAGAAATGGGAAGATATTCTCATTTTCTGTCTCATTGTCTTTGCTTACAGTTCTGCAGACAGTAACTGAGGACAATCATCAGCTTGCAATGCGACAGCTCTTCACAATCACCACATGAGTGGCCTGCATACAAGAATTTTAGAACAACTACATCAGATTCATTTCCAAATGGTTACTAGAGGCAGCCTAAAAGAAAACAGAATGGCTTCAGTAGCCAGGAATGCTCTGAGCCAAGGGCAGCACGGAACTGATGCAGCTATGACTCTCTTAACCAGCAGACATAAGACACAGGTCCTGGGACCCCATCCAAGCAACTGTGATTCAGTTGGGTTGTGCTGCAACGACAGTGCTCTCCTGTGGATGCACTGGTTTATCAGTGAAAGTAACTCTGTGATGGAGAGTGAAACAGCAGGGGAGACACACCATCCCTGAACCCCATGCAAATATTTAATGGCAAATATAACGAAGCCGCTTTCCAGGTGCTGCTGCACATTCAGTATTTATCAGCTGTCAGAAATCTCATGACTGATTAAAATTACTTGCTTGACCTTTAAAATGTACTATGGAAATTATTGGTCCATAAATGAGACCAATCAGTAAGTAGTACATATCCATTTGAATAACAACAGAGTTCTGAACCTCTAACAAAGGCTGTAGCAGATTAAAGGCTCAATATCACATGAGTGCCATGCACTGTGTGAACCCAGGATAGGGATATTCCAAGGACTTTTGCACAGAATTTTGCCAATGGCCTGCAGTAATGTTCATGGCACACAAGGCAAGATGTGCATTTTCTCTGCCCTCAGATTGTTGACCATTGCCTGAAATGAAAAAAAAAAGTGAAAAAACCCCACTTTCTCTACATTGTCCTCCACGTGCTTTGGTCCAGACAGCGCACTGAGATCTGCTCACACCACTAGTGAGCACTATGTTCACAGACAAATCCACAATAATGCTGCAAAGTGCAGCAGCTTACATGGACTTACAAGACTGTTTCACTCGGCAAATCATCTCCTCTTCTGCTACACTATTTGTTTTGTACTGTGAACACAGCCCTACAGTAGCCCTGCATGCTGAAAACAAGATAGCCATGGGGTGCACTAAGGACCTTGAACAGAGTTCACCTGCACTGATGGATCTTTCTGGCTCTAAACCACTCCAGCCCATTTTCTCCTAAGCCGTGTGAACATGGTCAGCCTATGTTCCCTGGCTGTGGGATCCCTGACCCTTCCCTTGTTTTGTACAGATGTTGTACAAATGTCATCCCAGGGATAAAGGACAGTAGGATAGTTCCTTCTGCCACTGTTGTACAGATACTGCAGCTCTCACTTCCACCTCACCAGGAGAGAGTTGTGATATCTGTGTACCATAAAAAAAAATCAGAGACATCTTTCCAAACTCTAACCCACAGGTTAGATTGCTGATTATCATTATAATTTAAGATATTTCTGTGAAAGACTTGGAGAGCTACTATTTTATTCAACTGACAGAATGACCTGTTGCCCAGAAGTTCAACGGGTGCAAATGCTCTGGTGGGGAAGAACTCAGGGATCCACACAGATCTTAATTTGGATCTTCTGACCTGTGCCACTCACATCTTCTAATACTTGAAGAATTACTAGAAGAAATATGAACAAACCTTTCACTGGGTGATCCCTTGTAAGAGAAAGACCATTCCTTTGATGTAAAGAGCTGCTTTGTAAGGAGACAGGATTTCATCCAAGGACCTTCAGTGCTCACAGATCCTGTGCTGAAAGTATGACTGAGGGAGCAACCACAGAATTCCACTTAAAAACTGTGGTGCAAATCTGCTCTGCCTTGTCCTTAAAAAAGCTGGATCATGAAATCACAGGGCCCTGGAGTAATTCCAGTTCGAAAAGACCTCAGGAGGTTTCAAGTCCAACAGTCCCTTTGGTTTTCTGGCCCTGCTGAAAAACCAAGTTCACAAACAGTTTCACCTCCCCACAACTGCACTGGGTGGGAAGGAGGAGGAATAAATTACTTGCCATTTTCCCCCAGTGACTTGTAAATAGAAAAGTTTGACCTTTTCTGTGCAAACAGGATGGCTGTGCCTGGTTGGCCTTGGCCTCTTTTGGGGAGTTGAATAAATTTACTATGTCAAGGCTTCTACCATGATGCTGTCAGGTGAAAAGTTTTAATAGTTTCAAGGCACTCTGACTGCAGTGCAGTTGCTTATAATGTGATAAATAGAATTGTTAGAAACCTTGTATTTTGTATCTTAAGATTCTAAGATATTCAAGAATGTGTTATATCTTCTTACTGCCAGATTTTGCTTTGTTAAGACAGCAGCCACAAGCAGCTTGATTGATCTGGAAATGCCTCGGTAAGAAAACAATTACAAAGACACTGCTGGAAGATGAGCAAAATGAAAATGCCCACCTATGAAGATGAGCACTTACATCTTCCCTGCATCTCCTCCCCACTACTGCTCTGAAGCCTCTGTTGGTTGGAATCTCAATTTTCAGCTGAAACCTCTTAACAGATGGGCTACATAGTCCTCCAGGTCACAGGTTTTCTTCTCATTTGTGTTACTCTCCATTTCTGGGCAATGACAACAGCCTTGTCCTGGAGACTGAAACAGCCCTGTTTCAGTCTCATTTGATAAAATAAATAATTTCCCATCCAACAGCTTTTCTGAATCCACTGACACAAGCTGGGGAATAAAAATCAAGAGCAACTTTGCAGACGGGGCACACAGTGCCACAGACCCACCTGTCCTGTGGAAATGCATTACCAGATAGAGCCAACGGTTCAGGAGCAACTTGCAATTATTCTCGAGTCTGCAAACACACTCAAGCCTTTGATCTCCTCTGGCTCTCTGAACTGCCAGACTACCATATGATGCCAGTATTTCCTGCTACTATCCCCTAATCATGCTACCACATCACTGATAACCACTGTAGAACAGCAAACCCAGGGGAAGGGCACACAGAGACCATGCCCCACCACTTGCCGCTTCCCTTTCATCCTGTTTGATTATTGTATGTCCTCTGCTAACCCTGGTAGATTTGGACAAGAACTCAAGGCAAAAGTTTTATCTTCTGCTGCCAGGCCCAGGCACTGTTTTCAGGTTTCCCCTACAAATATATTCTCTGTAACTTCAAAAAATGTCAACATCTTTAGGAAAAAATATAAATTCTAAATTTTAATAGTAAGAGTAATTTTGTGTATAATTTGTATTTGTGTGTAATTTGTGTGCAATTTGTGTGTAATTTTCTGATGAAAAATTTCTGATCTCTGATGAAGGAGCATACAGTGCTGTGTAACACAGATATGCTTTTGGCAAAAAAAGGCAAGAGGACAGGATTATATTCAGGTTATTACTATTTGAAACTCTGCATTGAGATGGATATTTCAAGGCAAAATCAAAAGAAAAAATATTTTAAAACTTTCTATTTGAAGCAGAAGAATTGTAATGATGATATGTTGGGTTTTTTTCATGGGCAGTAGGTGACCTAACCTAAATTTCACATGTCCCAAGGGGATCCTGAATTATTTGTCATTCATTTACTATAGTAGTGATTCTATAAAGTAGGACAGTTGTACTATCTCCACCTACTTTAACGGAAAACACATTCTCTGAAGGATCAAAATATGTAGTATCTATTTTTCAGAAAAGCCTCTCTCCTTTATACTTAGTACTCATGTAGCTTTTTAGAGCATTTCTCCAGCTGAAAAATCTCTGGAGTTTACATGGCATACCTCTGCGTCACATGTGTTCCCTTTAATAGCCAACATAAATGTTTTTCAACTCTAAACTCCACAGCTTGAGTCTCAACTTAGGAAAGTGAAGCAGCGCCTCTGCTTTGCTCATCATGCAACTAAATGACTGCTATCTCCCCGCTTGCCTTCCTGCAATGTTACAGGGTCTCTGAGCCCAGCAGTTGGTTTGAACAAACTGTGTCATAAATCCCATCCTGATTCCAAATGCTCTTCAGTAAGTTATATTCCCTGATATTCCCAGTAACCAGTGAAGCTGGGTATCTCTGCCTTGCCTCTCCACTCCCCAGCCTGGGACATAGGAGGGCGTGGCCACATGCTCCTGCTGAAGTGTAGCAAAGCTTCTCCAGGGGACAGAAAACAGCGTTGCACTCCAGCTCTGTTCAACGTGAGGTTCAGTTTGTGCACACTAGAGGCACATGATTTCATTAGTTTGCTCAAATGCTTCAAAGAGCTCAGAAATAAAAATTCTTGGAATTGACGTATGAGTCAAACTGTTGAAAAAGTCTCTATGAAAATGTGACTCACTGGGAGGAAAAAAAACTTGTTTTCAGCAAAAAATGAATTTGGTGTCCTGAAAATCAGTAATCAAAACCACCACTAAAAGACAATAAAAATTTGGAGTGCTAATTTCCTTTTGTAAATAAAAGGCTTTAAAAGGAGGGAGCCAGAGAGAAAAGTTCAGCATCAGCATTTGTCTTAAGTGCCAGCGCAACCAAGGACTGGCTCGGGATCCCTCCTGCAGGGGAATGAGAGGTGGAGAAATTGCTTTTGTTGCTGTGGTGAAAAGCTGATTTCTGAGGCTGTATGCCCACATCACTTACAGTCACCTCAGTCTCAAGCTAACCTGAAATGTCCTTTTGAAAGACAGCACTGCTATCATCTCCATGTTAGAGGAAACAGCTACCACCTTGGGCAGAAAACTCAGCTGCTATGTGCAGTGCAACAATATGACCCTGGAAGAAAAGAATATGATTTCCAAATTAAACAGCGGGAGTAATTTCTGCCGACAGGATGTAATTACTTCTCTTGTAAAAGAGCAGTGGAACACTTAATGGCTTCAAGCATTAATACCTATGGAAACAGAGCCTTCCCCAAATGCCCAGTCAAGTACTGGCTTACCCTTGGCTTGGGGAGCAGTAAATGGCTGAGAACACATCTCGTAATGCCTAAATCTTCAAGAGTCTCCTTCCAAATGCTGCTGCAGCCTGACTACTGAAGCTTTTGAAATCAGGTATAATTGTTGCCCTGGGTGAAATGTCTTCTGTCTCTCACAGGAGCCGTCATTAATGCACTTGCTATGCCGCAGTATAACTTTTCCACCATCGCATCTCAGTACCAGCTTTGGGATTATTTCAGGGCATCTATCTGACAAGACTACAATATTCCCAAACACCCTGTTTATGATAGGCAGCATAAGAGACTATGTAAAGCATGCCAAGGTAAATGTGGTAGGGTCACATGGCATCTCAACGCTGACATGCTTCTGATACTGCTTTTTTTTACAGTTTCACCAAAATACATTTCCAGATCACAAATAAGAAGCATCATCTACACGTAGAAATTTTTAATCATGGTCAGAATGCTGCCAGTATCCAAAGGCCTCTTTGTAGAAAGTATTTCAGGTGTGCCAGGCCTTAAATACCCTGTGGCAACTCTACTATTAAATTTATATGCAAAAATTCTTAACCATGCTTAGGAAAACAGACAAACAGAACTCTCTACAAAGCAAGATTTGACTTCTCCTCCTGTAAGGTTTTTAATAAATATACTAGATCAGACTGAAGCTTGGGAGGAAACAAGTGTACCAGCACTTCCTCTTTAATTTTTATAAAAAATAGCAAGTTTTCACAGCACATCCATAAAACTAGTATCTCTAGCCTTCTGCAAGAAAACCAACTTCAAACAAGGCTTACCTCTGCTTACTTGCAGAGTATCATATATTTCCTAGAGATCTGAAGGTGGGATTTGTTAAAATAAAGGTGCTTTTTATCACAAATTATGTCTAAGCAACAGGAAAAGACAGGTTTTTTTTCACAGCCTTACCTCAAACATCATATTTCAGCAGAAAATAGTATGTGTTGACTATTCATCTGAGGAACTGCTCTGGAGTTTAAAAGACCATAACAACAATTAGAGATGTCCCTGCTGGTTGTAGGGGGGTTGGATTATATGACATTTAGAGGTCACTTCCAATCCAATACATTCTATGATTGATTCTACAATAAAGACATCAGCGGCTTCTTCTGAACAACAACTTAGGGAACAGGTGTGAATTCTCAATGTGAGCAGTGCCAGTCAGTGTGAGATTCTCCAATCCTCAAGCTGAGCAGAAAGCAAAGCACTCTGGTTGGTGACACTTTTATAGCATAAAATTTCTCTTTTAAATATGCAAAAGCTCTTTTCAGCAAATTTCAGCATATCTGAGGCAAGAAACATCTCTCTGATCTTTCAAAAACCATATGAACTAATGTTTTCTTTTTTTGATAATTTATAGTATTGACAAATCTGTTTTCTCTCATCGCACACATGGACAAAAATCTTTGCTAATCCTATTTCTATCACCACAGTCCTTCTAATCTTTCAACTTGATTTACAGAAAGAGAAAAAATGATGGAAAACCAAAAACTGTCAGGTTTGGGCTAAGAAAATGATGTCTTTTTCTGTAATTTCCTGCTAAGTGAAATTTGCTTTAAAGATCTTGATTGCATACATCGATGCTGAGAAGCCATCCAGGCATGTGAGACAGTTACAGCTGATGCAGCCAAAACAGAGGCCACTATTGGGTTTCAGAAATGAGTACAAGTAAACAGAGAGAAAGAATTTTTCTAAAGGGCTGACGACAGGGAGATGTACATCGCTTTAGTACCTCCTAAGATGGTTCCAATTAGATGTATTTTTTATACCAAAAGGCATATGATGGCACACTAGGCCCCGTCCTCCCCCTGACTCTCTCAACAAAAGCAACAAAGACTTGTTTGCACAAGAAGGCCATACTGTGGTTTTGTTTTCAAACATCACTTCTAGGAAAAATAAAAGAAAAAATGCAACCCCTCTGCATGATATTCTGTACCCAAGGACAAAGCTGAATGGTTCCATGTGAGCAATTTTCAGTCTTCACAGGATTGGTATTTATGGTATGAACTCTGAAAAGTCATTCCCAGTAATTTTGCCATTTCAAGTGTTTGTAACGCATGAGAAATAAGTGCTTTTATAATCAGAAGTCAGACCATAACCACCTGAGGGACACTTACATCTTTCTACAACTTTAGCCTATTAATGTTTTGCTATGTTTTAAAAAATACTTTCAGATGCTCTATGTAAGGCATCCTACACCTGACTTAAGAAAGAGGTTTTGAATTAAAAATGAAATGGTAAAAGAAGTGAGACATGATTAAGGAGATGATACGTTTCTTCTTGTTCACTTGACATACTGCCTGTTTTGTCAGATGAACTCAAAGTGAGCCTGCATGCCAGTCATCTCTTTTCTCTCTTCTTCCACAGAGCCAAGCAAAAACAAGGAGAAAAGGAGTCATGCATACAATCATTTTTCAGGAAATTTGTCTTCATTTTAAGTAACCTAAAGCATTAGGTTTACATTAGGTTACAACTCCACAGTGAAAGAAATACTCATACTCTGTACATACTGATGTATCAGAATACCTTGTCTGACTTCTGATGAAGAGTCTACCTATGAGCTTCGTTTTGGTTTGCCATATTTTAATGACTGCTGTTATAAAGCAATCAGAATACAGAGGCTAAAACTGAAAGAAAATGCAAGAACTGTGGTGTCTCTCAAGCTCTCGTTTAGATTTATAAACAGGCAGTGTACTGTGATGGCCTGGGCAGAACCAGCAACCTGGAACATAGATTCACAGGTTTACAGGTTTGTGTGTTGGAGGGGACCTCAGGGATCATTCAGGCCAACATCTTAAAGCAGCATACAGTTTAAATGAGCTGGCCCAGAACCCTATCAAGCTGAGCCTTAAAATTGTCTAAAGTTGAGCAATCTTCCCTCTTGCTTCCCAGCAAGAATACCTGAGAGTGCCGTGGAAGGCACATGGTGTTCTTTGAGTCTACACTAACTAAATTATCAAATAAAATTAAGGGTCACGACTCCTATGAGAAGACAAACAAATAAGGCTGATTCACAATGTATTTTTCAAGAGGCCTTTTCCATACACATCATCTTTCTCTGATGCTGACATTACATTGTCTTGTACTATCTGAAGCTGCACAATAACAGCCTGTTTGGTAGACAGCATTAAAAGTTTCTTCTTGACACAGGCATGTCTATTGATACAAACCCTAGAGGCATCTGTTGTGAAATCTCTGCACCTCTGAAATCAAGGCTCCAGGTTTACCGGGGCTGTGAAGTGAAGATAGTGCACACCAAGGTTGTGTTTGCATAAGCCTTATTTCCATAGGGAACTGGGGAAAACATCTCCTGAGGTAAAAAACCCCAACTTTTCCACGTATTTGTGTCGTGTCTGTCAAGTCCTGCAGCACTGGCTGCTGCCCACTAGGGGCTGTGAAGCCCTTATGCCTGTCCTGGTCCAGGCTGTCTGAACTCAGAGAAAATGAGATGTTGAAGGGGAAACACTAAAAATCATAAATTTGTTCTTCCAGCATTAAAATCTCAAAATCTCATTAGTGGAGTAAGACAGCCCTGGCAGGCTGGTGAAAGCACCAGCGGAACATGCTGCAGACAGTCAGCAACTGGAAAACCAGAAGGAGGAGATGGAGAAGGACAATGATGAGGAAGATTATGATGAGGAGAAGCACACAGTACAACTGGCTGGAGAGATGCTACTCCACTACGTCCCTAGGTACACAATGAGTACTCAAACATAATGTGGCACTTCTAAAATCAACTGGTTTTGAACATCACTCATCAGAGCTTGGCAAGCTGAAGCAGTCAACAGAATGGGTATCAAATGCGAGTGGGATTTAACAAGCAGTTTGCTGAAGAACTAAAGCAACAAACATGTCTACACAGAAAATCACAGTGAAGGGTGGTGTACAGGGAAGAAACCTGTGTATGTTTCTCCATACACCAAGAAAAACTGAGGGATAGCATAAATAAAAGAAACAATACTGGCAAATGTTCAGTTCCTCCAGTTTTAACCCAGTCAAAACTGAGGTTCAGAGATTATATCTTATGGCACTCCTGCATGAAAGATGCAGTGAAACTGCAACACTTAAAAGACAAGACTTGTATAGAACTGTGCTCTAATGGAAGACATTAAATCCTGACTTCTAGGGGCTTTGGATTAGATGACCTTTAGTGGTTGCTTCCAACTTCTATCATTCTATGATTCTACAGGAGTTGAATGGCCCCTGCAAATCCTAGGGCTGGAAATCAGATCTAAATGTCTTCTTGCAAACTTAATTTGTGAAAAGTTATCTAGAAACCTGCAAAGGGTCAATGTAGATCAGATTATTCTTCACAGTTATTGATTGACCTGCTTTCTGCAATCCTGAATTTCATCTGTTGCTGTGCTGTTCATATACCTAGCTTAATTATGTTCTAAGTTCCTTTATCTTCTGCCATCTGGATTAATGAAATACTTTAGTGTCTTCTGCAACCTCAGACACTGTAAATAACTATGTCCACTATGTCCACTATTCCAAAATGGAATTTCAGGGCAGCCCAATTAGGCCCAATGATCTTAATGAAAATATTTCTCTCCCTCATGTTGCCCTCAAGTATGTGTCAGCCTTGTGCTGTTTATTCTATTAAGCTTTGGAGACTGTGAGGTTAAAAGCCTTGTGTTGGTGGGGAGATACCTCAAATCAATAAGGTACTGTGAAAACAATGTGTCACTTCATGCTTTGCTATCTGTTTTGCAAGAAACTAGAGATCAGGTAGTCAGTGGCCTTGCTCAGAGTGGAAGAAAATTTTGGCTTTTGCATTTCATAAGGGTATTTAGTGGTAGCTGTTGGTAAGTACACATGTGCCACATAGTTTTGGTAGATACCCTCTTGCCTTCGTAGACCCAGTCTGCCTGTCCTTCTGCCTGCCCTATGAAGATTGACAAGGACCTTCTGCCTGTGGTGTGTAGCTAGGGTAGGGATGCTTGTGCCAGAGCAGAAAGTGCAAGCCAGTAGGAAGGGAAGAACCATACAAAACGCTGCCTGGAGCTTTTCCTGGGACCAGGAGCTAAATAAATATAAGACAGAAGTGACTGTGCTTGTGAAGAAAAGAGGGTTTTTTTCCTTGTCAGGACTGTTGATTTGCTAGCAAAAGAAAAATGTGGGAAGGGGCATTAGCATCCTTCCACATCACAAAGGAGGCAGAAAGGGAGTGAGGTGTTTGCAGAGGAACACCCCCATCTCACGCTTCCAGCCCCAGCTTTGCTAAGCAGTACTCAGCTTCTCTGGCCAACGCTCAAGGAGAAGTTGGGTCCTTATCTCTAACGTGTACCAGTTAGCAGCAGCCCTGAGAGCAACCCCAGGTGTTCACACACTCTCTAATCCCATTAGGGATCTTTTAAGCAAATAGGGGTTTTTTTTCGGTGTCACAGAAGTGACACTTAATGGGTTTGCAGTTATTAGGCAGTTAGAAATTTATTTGCACTGTGCAATTTGCTGCCAGAAGTGTACCAAGAGACAAGCACCAAAGTCCTTGTGAATTACACAGCTGCTGTGATTTTTCCATGCATGCAAGGAAGGAACAGTTGCTTGAGGCATCTCAAAGACATGCAAGAACACAGGAACAGTTTATTAATACTGGATGTGATTTTGCAGTTACCAAGAGCAAATTGTTAGCTCGAACAGTCAGAGGTTGTCTCAGATTTGGATCCTGTACACAGTGGCTTAAATACAGATAAAGCTGTCAATATGGAACTGAGTCAGTGAATCTACCCCACAGTAACTGCATCTTCTTTTTACTTGCACATATAACTCTCAGAGCAGTAAAAGCTAAGCTAAAATAATTACTTCAACCAAATAATCGTATTAGCATCATTAATGGAGCCTGGAATCAAACTAATCCTCCCTTGTATCAAGCACTGCAACTCTGCTGCAGCAGAAATGTAATAGCAGCCTTGAAAAGAACTGAAATCTAGAGATGAAGTTACATGACTAGGATTTTCATCACTCTATTAACAACAAATAGCCAAACACTCATTGCTTTAACAAATGCATGTGTGGTGCACTTCAGAGCTTTTGAATTCTTTCCACACATGCATTGCTGGTAATGATTCTGTGAAGGAGCTTAATAGAGATGTGTATCTTTAAAGTGCTCTTCAGTGCAGCTCATGAACAAATTAGAATTATTATTGCTGTAGGCATGTAATAGTACGTACGTGCAAAGGGAAGGGCTTCCTTGGCACCACGTGCCTTTCAGTCTGCCAGTTCTTCATTTTCCCAAGCAAACAGGACTATAATTATTGGGGTGAAGAAAGAAGGCTTTAAGCAAAGAGCTCTGTTGCATGGCTCTGTTTCTGCATGTGTCCAGGGAGTGAAATCCCAAGGCCTGACCAAGAGCTCCATGCAGTCATCATCCAAGCTCTTCCTTCTGACAAAGTTTCAGCATCCCAGCTAAGTACCTCTGGACTGCAAATGGTGAGAGTGTGAGATCATTACAGTTAATGTGACCTGACTTTTACAAGTCTTTGTGAATGGGTAAACAAGGGCTTGAATGTTGAGTGGCAGCCAAAAAGCACCCCTCTGGGAGCACTGGCACAAGCCAGATTTGCCAGCACCTTGAGTAAGAAAGTAAAATCATGCTGACAAAAGGTGCAAGGGCACAGATGTCAGAGACAAGACGTGTCTGATGAAAAAAACAATGGAAATTGTATTTTCAGCAGGGGAAAGGATGTTGGTTTGGTGGCACACCTTACCAAGGAAAAGTGGTGACTTAAGACAGATTCCTTCAATCCAGATAACTGCTAACAAAATCCCTACAATTTGTGCCTGGTTTTCCCTTACGCAGCTTGGGGTGCAGGAACTTTCCCTTGCAAGCAGGATGGCATTTAAATTTTCGGGGACATACTTGTGTAAGAAAAGCTCAGGTTTATATCACGCAATCAACTTTATTACCCTCTTAAGCCAAAAATATGCATAGTGCTCCAGTTTATTTCCAGATCACTATATAATCCAGAAATTTCATGGTCTGGCTTCACAGCATAATGTACTATGCTGATGCATGTGACAAGCTTGTACTGCCAAAAGCCTATTCCTGTACCCGCAGCGTCAAGTGTTGCAGCCATTTACAGAACCCTTTTCTTTACATCTCCTTTCTTAACACTCAAGCTGGAAATCACAGGATGTTTGAAGAGTCCTGCAGTGCTGGCTATGCCATTGTTAAGACACTGGTGTGTTGACTCACTGCCTCAGAACTGCGTTAAAGTTTTCCAAGCCTTTAAGGATAAAACAGTTCACAGAAGAAATCATTTTGGCAGGATGTGATTTACATATTCATCTACTTAATATGTCAAAGTGTAGCATTAAAAATTAGTGGACAATAAAAGAGTATTTCTAATAACATCTTAATAACCTTAGTTATTCTAGGAAACATTTTGCCTGTCCCTGAAATTTATGTGATCCCACAAACATTCTGGTAGCCTATGGTATTGTAATGCCATGGCAATTCCACTCAGCAGTGGAAACTTCCCAGCATTCTGAAAATCTTTGGGTTCAATTCTCCAGCCAACTTGGGCCATTAAAAATTAAAATAAAATCCTTCTTCTTCAGCCAATGTTCACCCCAATGTAGATTGATTTGAATATAAGACAGCATTTGAAAACTGCTGTGCTCAGACAATAACACAGAACCACTGAATCATCCAGGTGGGAAAAGACCCTTTGGATCACTGAGTCCAACCATTAACCCTACTCTACAAGTTCACCCCTAGAGTATGTTCCCTAACACCACATCTAAGTAACTCTTGAAAACATCCAGGGATGGTGACTCAACCACCTTCCCAGGGATGGTGACTCAACCACCTTCCAGGGCAGTCTATTCCAGTGTTTGACCACTCCTTCCATGAAGAACTTTCTCCTGATGTTCAGTCTAAACCTACTGTTTTGCAGCTTGAAGCCCTTCTCTCTGGCTCTGTTGCTGATTACCTGTGAGAAGAAACCAGCACCAATCTCTCTATAATGTCCCCACAGGTAGTTGTAGAGAGTGATGAGCTCTCTCCCTAGCCCTGTTTCTCAAACTAAACAGTCACAGCTCCTCATAATATCTGTTCTCCAGACCCTTCACCTGCTTCGTTGCCGTCCTCTGAACTTGTTCCAGCACCTCGCTGTCTCTCTTGTACTGACATGCCCACAACAGGACACAATACTCAGGGTGTGGCCTTACTAGTGCTGAGTGTAAGGGCACAATCATCTCCCTCCTTCTGCTGGTCACACAGTTTCTAGTACAAGCCAGGATGCCATTGGCCTTGACCACCTGGGCACACTGCTGGCTCGTAGTTAAATGCCTGTCAATTAGAACCCCCAACTCTTTTTCAGCCAGACTGCTTTTCCAGCCACAAATATTTGGATCTTTCCCCATTACCAGAGAAAGATCTGCAGCAGGTGCTGGATTACATACACAAGGATTCCAGACTTCCAGACACATTTCTATTTCTGTACTCAATTTGATATTCTTTTCGGTCTTTTCTAAATCTGATATTGTTCTTCACTAAGGGCTGAGATTTGAAGGGGAAAAAAAAGCAGAAAATCCCATGGGATTGAAAACAACAGATGTTATCTGTTTTAAGCTTCCTTTACTCCAGATTGCTGAATTCAGAGCTTTTAAGATTTTCCCGCCTCTCTTTTCAGAGGTCTGTGCTTTGCTCTTTAAATGGGATTTTCAAGAGACTGAGAGGAATGTATGCAAAAAGAGAGTTTCAACTTAACGTATACCATTTTTCAGGAAGCTACCAGAAACACACTAAAAATAAGACAGAGCCAGTATCAAGGCAATATCATTGCATGCCCATACTCTGACAAATAAACTGGACATGTTGCTGTCCCAGTAAATGGGAAGCATAGGCTACTCCCCACCTCAAGGCCTTCATGTTTTCTGCCTCTCCATTTCAATGCTGCACAACTCTCAAGCTTAAAACGCAACATCTTTCCCCACAAGCACTGCAAAGTGATATTCAAACTTTCCTTAGAAGTAAAATTAATTTTTCCTCCATAGCCTGTAACTTTCCTGCCTTTCCTCACCTACTCTTCATCATTGCAGATGTGGCCAAAGAGCCCCCACACTTAGGAAGTAAAACTCATGCTTTCTACAGGTGAACAACTGCATCATTTGAAAGGTGATATCAGATTTCAGTGAGTCCAAAACCAACTGAGTGGATAAGTAGCTGTGTAATGCTGTACAAAAAACAGCTGTGTAATTTAATCCTTAGGGATATGTCAAGGAAATA
The DNA here is from genome assembly GCA_013397515.1 of Upupa epops. Taxonomy (NCBI): domain Eukaryota; kingdom Metazoa; phylum Chordata; class Aves; order Bucerotiformes; family Upupidae; genus Upupa; species Upupa epops. The sequence continues at coordinate 236,218 of VZRI01009651.1, forward strand.
ATAGGGATGGATGTTTGGGACAGCTTTGACTTCCGTTTTGAAAAAATTGAGAGGTTTCAAAGAACAGTGATAGGAATTATTTAAGTATTGAATAAAGCCATGGCACAATGAGTGGCATTAATTTAGCCCTAATAAAAAAGAAGTTTGAGAAATACTTTTATCAGAGTGCAGTGGTACCTGACAGAGAAATCTCTTCGTTCCAGGAAGAGTACAAGAAGAATGTCTAGAATGTGAGGAAAGACAAATGCAAAAGAAAAGCTAAGTGTATGGTTTTCATACAACAGAATTTAACTCCAGATCAAACTACCAAGGAATGTGCTAGATTTTACTTTTGCCTTTGTTCTTTTTTTAATTTTTGTCTCCAAGGCAAGACAGGTTGAGTTTCAGGGAAGGATGCTGAAGCTAAACAACCAAATTCTGTTTTCAACACAAGCCATGAGAGAGACAGGAGGCCATGTCAAATGAACTAATGTGTTATAAACCTTATGAGACCAAATATTTCTATTAAGTGTCAGAAACTCTGTGTTTACAGTGATTATAGTTGTGGTCATTAATAACAATAATTGGAAGTGAATTCTCCTTTGACTTAATCAGATTTGCATTGGTGCAAGTTCATTGAATTAGAAATGGAACAAATATTAAACCTTGTCTCTTCAAAGATGGCAAGATTTTAACAATGCCTTCCAAAGGCTTGTTTCATATTTTATGCCCTGACTTCCTTTTCTATCCCAGTTTCTTCCAACAGCAAATGTACTAGAAAAGCAACAGAAGTTAAGCTCTAATACATTTTTGGTGTTTGCCAAGCCCACATGGAAGTAAACATCAGTGCTTGTGCAGTTGGTATGCCATTCATGCTAGTTTATAAATAAAAATTCTATTTTCAGGTTAGAAAAGAGAATAAAAATACAGATTTTCTGGTCTTCAGTAAAGCCAGCTCTGCTCCATATTCTGTCAAGCTGCTGTTCCTCCTGAGACTTATGAATGCTGCCATTCTTTCTCACATTTTCCCATTTGCACTGGGGTTGTTGAGCAGATGGGAAGGGATGTGTCTATGGTATTTGCCACATGCAGAAAATGTGGAAGTCTAGTTTAATGTACAGCAGGATCAAAAGTGATTTTCCTAAATTTTCTTCCAAGCTGAAATTCAAGTTTATTCACCTTTCAGAAATACCATGAGAATAGTGAATGGCTCTGGGCTTTCTCAGTGACCCTTGATTTTCCAGAATGCAATGACACATTCTTTGATACAAATTAAGAGCCAAGTCACTGACAGCAGCAATGCCATCAGCTGTCATGAACACTCAATAGTTTTGAGGTCACCTATCTTGAGTCCATGGACTCAGAAGACCCATGTAGAAATGGATGTGCCCTAAGCTGCACATATGTAAGTCTCTGATGTGACTTTCTGACTACGGCAGAATGGGATCTGGAAACTTGACCCTGAACTAGGAGAGAGGACCCTGAAAGCTCTGGCTTCCCCTGCAGTTGAGCAGCTGAACTACTGAAGGACACCTTTGTTCACCATAAATCTATCAAATCTGGTATGCTGTCACTGAATGCTTTAAATCCATCATGTCATCATAAAAGGCTGAGAAAATTTAATTTTGAATGATTAAAAGACCAGTACACTCTGTAAGGGGGTCAGGAGACTGAGATATATCTTCTGATAAGGCACTTTAGCTAACTTGCCCATTTCCAATTTTCATCAACAACTAAGGAAATAATCACATGTGCAGCAGTTCAGCCAGTGGCAGCTACCTTCTCACACAAGAGGGCCTATTAAACATGGGGTGCCAAGTAAATTGATATCTGGAAAACCATACAAAATCAAAAATATTGAAATCTTGCTAATGCATTCACTTTTCATGGCCATCAAAAAGGAAGTATGAGCTTCCACTACTCCTTGTTTTCAGCCTTTTGTTCTCAAGTATAAAATTAATCATCACAGCTCTGGAAATGTTTTGATATCTCTGATATGTAAGCTGCAAACAGCTCTGAAATGAATGGTTTACCTCTTGGTCTGAACTACTTGATGTGGCAGTTTTGGAAAGAGAGAAATGGTGACTTTGCTTGTCTGACACTAGCTCCCAAGGAAACACTGGAAAATCATTTCTGCCTGACAGTTCAAGTTCTGTATATTTTTTCATGAAAAATATTCCAAGATTTTCATAAACAGGAAGGGGAAAGTGCAGCTTACAAAGAGAAAATTAAAAATATATGTTCATCATCTACAACACACTCACATCTGGAGAGGTCAGCTACGATGAGAACGAGACACAAAGTTAGCATGATTTGGAGAAGCAGCAGCAAGTTGTATCCTTCCAGTGTGTGTTCCTGGGAAAACCCTGATGAGTGCAAAGAGAACAACTGTGAAACACAAAACATGGTGCTAATGTGTGAAGCCCTAGGTTCTGGGGAGAGAGGAGTGTTCAGGAATAATTGAATCATCCAGGGCTGTGCTCGGTGGATACCCTAAGGTGATTATGTTCAGAATAGAAGCTTTCAGAATGTCATTTAGCAAATGAAAACAGAGTTGGATACCAGTAATAAACCAGTGCCCTCAAGCTATTAATTTTTAATAGCAATTTAATTTAAATGCACAAATCACTGCATGGCTCCTGCCTGGGGAAGGGGGCAGCACTGAGACCAAAGTCACAGACACCGAAATCAAGCATAAATTTTTGCTTCCAGTAAATGACAGTTTATGGATAAAATTTTCTGCCTCTAGTGATAAATAGGAGTCTATCATGCTCTGAGTGCTCAGTTGCACTCCCACGGTGGGAATAGAGCTGGGTACCAGCTCTTTTTCAACCTTCCAGTTGCTGAAACCAGAAAAGTAAAACTGAAAACAGAATTTAGTTTTCTTGTTCTTATTATAGCAAGAAAGCTGTTTTAAACAGCATTAGCTCCTTAATCCCATGATTTCTACTAACTGCTTTTCAAGTACATGCCATCAGCTTTAAAAAGCAAGCACATATTTATCTCATACTATTGTCATTTCACAGATTCATAGAAAGATTTGGGTTGGAAAGAACCTTCAAAGTTCCAGCCTAGACCAATCCCCCCTGCCATTAGCAGGACATCTAGTTGGACATCTCCAGAGCCCCAGCCAGCCTGACCTTGAATGTTTCCAGGGATGGGGCACCTCTTTGGTGATAGGTTCCAGTGTCTTGCCACAGGAATAGCAAGTTTTGACACCTAGTCTAAAGCTACCCTTTTCCAGTTTAAAGCCACTACCCCTTGCTCTATCGCTGTATGCCCTCTCAGCTTTCTTGTATTAGAAGACTGCAATAAGGTTTCCTCAGAGCTTTTCTTATCCAGGGTAAACCCCAACTGTCTCAGCCTGTCATCACAGGAGAGGTTTTCCAATCCTCGCTTTTTGTGGTCTATCTCTGGACCCTCTCCAACAGGTTCTTGTGCTGAGCGCTGCAGAGCTATATGTAGTATTCCAGGTGAGGTCTTATCAGAGTGGAGCAGAAGGGCAGAATCACTTCCCTTGACCTACTGGGCACACTTTTTTTGATGCAGCCAAGAATATGGTTGGCCTTCTGGGCTGTGAATGCACATTGTTCAGCCTTTCATCACCAGTATCCCCCAATTCCTTATTTGCAGGGCTGCTCTCAATCTCACCCTTCAGCCTGTATTGATACTGGGGGCTGAAGGTGCAACATCTTCCACTTGGACTTGTTCAACTTCATGTGGTTCACATGGACTCACTTGTCTAGCTTGTGCATTTAAATGCCATATAACCATCACATTTTGTATTGCTGCCTTTTTATACACATTTAGGAATTCTTACGATAAAATTCAAAGAAATCTTTAGCAAGATTTATTCAAAGTTTTTCAAGGTAGTATTACTTCTTCAAAGGAGAGGTCCTTAGCATAGCTGTTATCTTGAAAAGAGATGTCCCTAACAGAATGTTCTTCCTGCAACGAACAAGAACTAAATTGGCTTTGGGAACATAGAACTGAAATTTCCAAAGCTGAAAAAAAACAATTTTCTTTCAGCAGTATAGATAAAATATGAAGGAAGCCTCTCTCTTCTTGAGGACAGAGGACATTCCCTTCCTTTCTAATAACGTATTATAGAGCAGAAGCCTTGGCCTTTCATTTTACACACTAACAGTTCAGCCAAGTAATTGAGAAAGATTTGGACCCTCATCTCAACATCGAGTTTGAGCACTTGTAGTACTTGCTCAAACCTGAATTAAGTCAACCACAAAGGGGCAAAGGTGATGGAGAACAATATCCTCAACTTCCAATGGCAACGTACCACTCCCAGCCTGCCTGTGCAGTTCCTCCTACCAGGCTTCACAGAGTAGTTTTGGCTGCAAGACTCCTACAAAGCCTGAACCTCTTGCCAGTGTCTACACTTTTGTGCTGCCTCTTCTCAGCCTTTTACTTGATTTTTTAAGACTGAAGATATCACATGGCTGCAGCTACTGGAGGATTTTGCTGTCTGTTGCTCCCATGCAGGAGAACGTCACCATTTTATGCAGAAGATTAATTAGCACTA
>VZRI01009651.1:254885-321671 GCA_013397515.1 Upupa epops
TAGAAATACAGCACAAAATACACATTTGATGCTTGTGGAAAAGTTCCTTTTCCAGTCCTCTTGCAGACGACAGCTTCCCCTGTACATCTCCTGCATACTTCTAACTCTCCTTGACTTGGGAGCTCTTCTTTGAGGCAGTAACAGTATCAGATGTAAGAACATAACAGATCCCCAGTCTCTTTCTGTTTGCCAAAGGCTTAGGAGATCAGTACTTATGATCCCTCTCTTTCTTTCTCTCTTATGAGAGGCTTCTCTCAATCTTTCAGTGACAGAGCCTACAGCATCTTGGTGGGGACAAGAGGCAACACGATACTGGTCATGTGTGGCAATACCTGTTGTAGTATACAGGCCTGATACAGGGCCTGCTTCAGAGCCTTCTACTCTCTTTTATTCTTCCCTGTGGTTACAGCTCCAAGGGAGGGAGATGGTTAAGAGCTCACCGCTGTCTGGCATCTTCGAAGGAAATCCAGCTGAGAGGAGTGTGTAGGAACTGCCCCTCTCTTCAGCCCACAGCTAGGCTTAGTCGTCTTCTGTGTTCCACCCTTTGGTGGCAGGTAGGTCGAGAGCTATTGCTCACCACCCCCATTCGGGGAGGGGGTGTAGAGGGTGTGGCAGGGGAAGCTTTCTTGCAGAGGAGCTCTCTGTCTTACAAGATGTACCAGAGAAGAAGGGGAAAACAGAAGTTCATTCTCTTTTATAGACTCTGTCCACCTGCATGGTCAGGACACTGACCTAGGGGTCTGCTGGGAAAGCTATCTCTAGCTTCAAAATAAAATGCCCTTTCAACATAAAAGCACAAAAATTAACAACTGAAAATTTGATAATTTTCAAACTGCAACAAGAATCAATAACATTTTCTCTCAGCAGCAAATGAGGTAGCTCTGAACAGACACTAAGATGGAGAAGAAGAGAGAGAGAAGGTGGAAGTCACGAAGGAGGGAGAAGAGGGGTGGGGGGCAGAAACTTTTCAAACCCAAACTTTAAACTTTTCTGCAGAAAACACACAGACTTACAGATTCTGGTCAGCTTTTAAAGCATAACACAGAGCTACAGTAGTACTTCATGGATGGGTTTTGGGACACGATTTGGGCTCTAGGCCAGCCTCTGTGTGTCAAGAGCAGCCCCTAGACTGGCAACTGTGGGAGGCAGCATGGTACCACAGGGCTAATAGAACATGAGTGGTCCCCCTCTGCAGCTCGCATTGCTGTTGGCTTTTCATGATTAAAAAGATAATCTAAATAATGTAAAAAGAACTGAATTTCCCTCAACAACAGTCATTCTCTCACCCAGGTTAACAACTCAGCTGTGGATGTCAGAAGCCAGGTTACAGCCTTGAAATATGGATCAGCTGCTCTGTCAGTCTTAAAATAGATTTTCAGAATTTGATATTAGAGAAAAGAAAGCATTACTGAAAAAACCCTTATTTTAGAATTATTTTTAGCAACTGAATTGTTTCCTCTTAAACTTCAGAGGCTAGAACTAATGAATTGATCTTAAGATAAGAGGCCACTTGAAATAAAAAGACTTTCGGCAAATAACACTGCCGTTATGTGCCAGAGAGCTGAAATGCTTATTATGCAGTTCAGCAAAAACTCCAAAGACACAAAGCGTTTGACATGACTGGCAGCAGCACTGCCTAAAAATAGTTCCACATAAAAGAGAATTAAAATGTCACCGGAAAATTTTTCCTTCCTTCAGAAGCTGCTAGTGAATAGATTATTCTTGGTCTGAACAGAGAAAACCCCATTGCGCGTGTGCAAGTGCAAGGGCACCTCTTTGTGTCCCACCACCGCCCACAGCCCCTCAAGAAGAATATTGGAGCTGTGAGCCGCTGGGGAGGGATGGCCTGAAGTATCTTAGAGACAGATTGCAACCACATATTTCCTCAGTAGCCCCTCTCGTATTATGTCTAAATGGCCATTGGTGGGATGAAGTAGCTCTGGCTTTTGGCATGAAGTGCTGGATGAAGATCTATTGATCCCAGCCATGAATCGCCATTGGTATTTCTCATTCCAGGCTACATCACCAAGGAACTGGAATGAAATGTAGCTTTTGCTGCAGCAGACCAGGTTTTGGCAAGGTTGTCTGGCTTAATGCAGAATCAGCAGTGTGATTGATGCAGCAGTTTTGCAGAATGCATTCTGAATATCTCAGACTGTTAATTTTGAAAGAGCTTTTAAAGTATAGTCAGATGCTTGCTAAATATAAAAAAAGAATGTCCTTTTAAGTCTAGACAAGACCTAGGCAGACTGCCACGCTATTAACGAAGTGAAGCTGACAGGAATACATATAAATATAGCTGTAAAAATGAAAATAAACTTAGAAAAAGAAAAAAAAAAAGTTAAAGCCAAGGACTTACTGTGCCAAGCATTAACTTTTGGATTTTACATTATCCTCTTCAGATAAATATTTGCAGGAAGAGAAAGCCATTATCTTTGAAGGTACAAAATGATTAGATATTCAGCTGCTACACCATCAGATGCACTTTAAGACACAAAACTTTCAATCACCTCACAGAACACTGCAGTTTGCTAAATATATTCTGACAAAGCCACACAGCACAGTTCGAAGAGTCTTGTCCTGTCCAAGCTCCCACTCCCAAACAAAAATGAATTGTTCTGACACTTTCTGAAGGTAAAATGATGCAAAAGGACTGTGCCTTTGAGATGAATTCTATGCTGTGATATCTGAGTGTTGAAGGTGACACTTTTTCCTTCTCAAATCTGGAATCATGTCTTTTATCCCTTCTTAAAGTTTAGGTCCTTTGGAAGGATGTTCAGTGAGGAGAGTGAGCCAATTATTTGGAGCAGTTCTTGCAGGTTCTGATTTTACACAAATTTGGGATATTGACTTCACAAGAAGAAGGAAGAGGTTGTGATTACATAATGTGAACTCTCTGCTGCACAGCATGAAATAAGGGAAAAGACTTAAGGAGCTGACTTTTTAACAGAATTTACTTCTGCATTTGTGCAGGAATGGAAAGGCAGTTCACGACAGAATACAATTACTTTTGTGTACTTCCTCCAGAAACTGCAAGCAGCAAAAATAGTGTTAGAACGAGATTATTTTCCTTATAGGGGGCAAATACTAGATAAACATTAATGTTAGCTCTTCAGCTCTGTGGAACAAGGCTCTTCCTCTATTTGCATCTACTGTCACAGTGGCAAAAGTCATTATACTGCTAAATGAAGGACAGCCTGATTCTCATTCTTCAGTCACTGGCATCACTCAGCTCATGTCTGCACTACCTAAGAGTAGTTCTCTCTTCCATAAATTTGCCCAGGGTTGAGCTAGCTGGTGAAGGCAAAAACAGAGCCAAGGAGTCATCTGCTCAGCAGAGCAAGGGGTAGTCCAACTTACCTTCTCTCTCTTTTATTTAGTAGTACAGACATGCCCACTCAGAATCCAAAGAATACTTGCTGCCATAAGCCTAGTATCAGCATAGAAATGTGACCTGTTAATGCCTAGCATCTGCAAGCAAGAACTTCTGGATAATGCACACTGAATTAGTGTCTTAATAGGTGCTTGTAGTAAGGAAAGGGAAAGAACTGCTAGAGAGTTAGAGAAAAAACTTGGGGTTCAGCATGTGCTGGGAAGGTTGCAGAATAAGCAGCAGCTGCCTTGTAGAAAAGTATTACAGGAGAGTTAAAGCTGCACCACTGTCCTTGCTTTTGGACATGTTTGGCAGTAAAAGCTGTACTGCAGCCTTTAAGGAAATACCTTTCCTTAATGTGAAGGTGTCGTATTTTCCTGTAAATGTGACTTCAAGAAGGAAGCAGAGAAATACATAGCAAATGTCAGGTTTTAGGGGGTAAGGGAGATTTTAGGGGGTGAGAGAGATGCTAGTGGATGTGTCTTTGTGACTATAAAGTATAAAAGCTACAATTAAGTTAGATTCCACTTGGAACTTACTGGTTTTTTTCCACACTCCTAAGCCACTCATGTGATAGAGTACTAGAAACAAGCAGAGCACTATAAATAAAATAAGTAAGCCATGAAAGACACTAGCGACACATTAAAGGGGAAAAAAAGTCAGATACCCTCTAGGCCATTAAGATTAAATAAGAGAGACAACAATAAATATATACAGATTGTGTTTCTAAATCCTAAAAACTTTGCTCACACAAACAGACCTTTCTTCAACCACAATCCTATTAAAAGCAAGCACAACTGTTGCCAAGGGCCTTTTATGTCTAGCTCATTAAAACAATACCAGTTGACATTATTAGGATTTATTATTTTGCCTCTTTAGTACAGGCGAAGATTCATCCGAGCACGTTGCAGGGCTGAATCCTTCTTTGGCAAAGGACTTTGAGTGGAAAGCAAAACGTCTGGTATGTTCCAGCTTCCACGCCTGGCAGATGGTATTTACTTAAGATGCACCATGCAGCCCATATTTTAAACTGTTATTTCTCCAAGCTCACCTAACTTATCACAAGGACAGAAACTTTTGCTCATCTGTGGGTGTATGTTAGTCTGAAGTGCTATGGAGTGATTTTCTTCCCTCGGCAGATTTAACCTCCTCAGTCCTATAACAGATGAGAGACAAAAAGCCACAAGATGTTTTCAGATTGAGTCATGAACATTCTTTTCAGCTAAAACACAATGCTCCCAAGTTCTCTGAATCATTCTCTCTGCTCTTCAGTAGTGCTCAAACCCTCTTTGCCTCCACTACATCACAGAGTGCAATTAGTCTTGCAGTGATTTGCTCTAGAAGGCTCAGCTGACCCATTGAACTAAACCTGAAAGGGGAAACTCAGCAGGGTTTTGAGCAAAAGGTAGCACACACAACAATTTTTGGAGGCATGGAGATATGGGTTTACTGGCTTGCATTCAAGTACCTATAAAACTAGTACAAATGAGAAATGACACAACTAGCATGCACTGGAACCAGACCATGGACCATATAAATCCACATTTTACCTTACAAAGTGGCTCTTACAAGGTGTAACAAATTCAGCTTAATAACCTAATGTCAAAAGAACTGTTTTCTTACATGCTCCCACCAGAAGCTTAGGCACTAATCTAAATATATGATGCCCTGTACAAAACAGCTCATATAATTGTTTAAATGTAACTAAAATCTCAGTACATGGTACGATAAAGAAAGATAAAAAAGGTAACTTTGGCTGAGATGCTATCGATGACATCAGTTTTCATTTGAATCAAAATGAAAAAAAATCCATATGGATCTATTTCCTACAGGGAAAAATATTACCTGGCTAGAACCTAGAACAGAAGATTAATTAACAGTTAGCGTGCTCATGGCACAAATGCTGCACTTAATTTTCAGTATTTCATATATAAATACAGGCATAGGAATCTGCCAGTAGCAAAACTGCTATACACAGATTATGTTAACCTATTTTTGTGAATAATTAATATTTTACTACTGTATGCAGTATCTTACATACCCATCACTTACCACTTATTCAAAATAAAAATAAAATAAATAAGATTATTACTTCAATTATTCATTTATGGAGCATATATCTTGCATTAATTTGCTTAAATGTCTTTAAACATTACTGGCTCTAATTATACAACACTCTACAACAACTATGTAAAAAATCTCAGCGATCAATACTGAAGATACAGAGCACAACTCCAGCTGTTCATTTCACCATAAACAATTTCAAAACCAAAATGTCTCAAGTTAAGATTTCACCTTGGCTCAAATCCTGCTTTCAATGAAAACAAAAGCAGAAGTCCTCTAACTTAAAAGAAGAGCCAAGATTAACTTCTTGGTGTCCAGCCTTCATGTGCCAGCAGAAGTGTCACTGCAGCTCAGTGGCTGCGAAGTTATAAAGGCAGAAGGAACCATTATCTTCACCAGGAGTGATCTCCTTTTCCTTTTTATGAACACACCACTTGGCGCTCCTAGTTCAGAAATGCCTCTCAGGATGTTCGCTTTGTTCTGTGTGAATATTTCATACAAATTCTTGAATAATTTCATGGTACAAGTTTAGAAATAAACTGTTTTTTTCTACAATGTGATTGAAAACATCTAGTTTCTCCACATTTACTGCTAGGAACTTGAGGAAAGAGAGTGTGTAAGGAAGCAAAGATGATGGTGAAGAGGTTTCATGTGATGTAGACTTCCAGTTTCTAATGGAGCCTCAGATGCTGTAAGAAACACCATTTTCACAGAATTGATACTGTTTTAACTATCCCCCTGATGTAGCACCTGCCTTTGCCACTGGTGTCTAACACTGGAGAGGATGACAGACCTGAGGTCTGCAAGACAGCTCTTCAGCTGAGGATGTTCCTCCCAGTGCCCCAGGCCACCTCTGCCTCAGACCTGCCCTCTCCTGCATGCCTGGGATGAAGCACAGATATGGGGCCGCTGCAAGCAGAGGTACTGGAGGGTGAACAGGCATCACAAACATGAGTTAAACCACAGGCTCAAGGGACAGTCTCTGGTCAGAGACTATCTCAGTGGGTATATTTATATCATTACCAGCAAGGCTGAACCATGCTGGTTACTCTTTTACTTTCCTGGGTTCAGCCAATGAGGTTTAAACATATGCAGACAGTGTGGACAGCATCCAGAACATGGGAAATTGTATGGTTCAGGTTACCAGAACAACCATATTTCATCCTCTTTGTATGTCTGAACAAAACCACAGTCTAATTATATAATTGTATCCCATTTCCTATCTTCAGAGATGGACAGATGCTCTGTACCCATGTCCATATCCAAAACATAATCTGGGCTTTTTTGATTTAAACTATGACTGCAAAGTTTTCACTTTCATGGCTTCTAAGTTCTCCTCCTATGAGTGTGTATTACATTTCATTTTACATGAACACTTTGAATTTAAAGTCACAACAAATGCACAGGTTTTTTCCAAGTGACTCACATTACTCCATTACACTTTTTGTAAACAGCAATATGCTTAGAAAAGAGGAGAATTAAATATGTTGAACTAACTCCCATGAAAGACTATAGACAGAGAAGTGCATTGTTTTCTACCTCAAACACTCACTCAAATGTGGGTGACACAAAGGTAACAGTGGTCATGAAAGATCAAAACTGAACTTGCAACATGTAAGAGTATAAAACAGCTGCTGAGACTTTGCCTTGAAAAGTTAGTCTTCTTTCACAGTGCTCCATCAAACAATTCTCTTCAACTGCTCTTGCCTGTGGACATAAACTGAGACAAATCCCAGGGTGTTACTGTGGGCAGGAACTTACTCACTGAGAAGGAATTTGTCTTATTTTCATTTGGTTTTTTTCATATTATTTTCTTCAGTAAGTGCAGTCTAAGAATCAAGTTCTACTGTATTTGAATCAGGACATTTATTTGATAGTGAAGCCTAGCTGTGTTGGGGCAGATGTGGCTTTGTTCACCTTGAACTAGGCTCTACTAGTGCAGTGCACTCAGTGATTTCAGTTCAGCTTTCAAAACGTGGCCCTAATTCTTCAATAATTTTACCTACCGGTATTTTTTAACTTTCTGTTCTGCACATGTACTGTGAAAGAAATAACAGCTTTGTGACTCATGAAATATAATTTCTTTAAAGTCACCACCTTATTTATTTAAAGAGAACATGAATAATCATTAATGAATTCTCATATACACACACAGTTTGAATAAATACCTCACACCACGCATGCTACACCCTGTTCCTTTATGCAGAGGCATGTGTCCCCTTCAGCATGGAAACTAACAGGCTTATGGGGGAAAGGGAATCATCAAAAGATCACATTTTGAAAATACCTACTTAATATCAGACAGATAATTACTACTCACATTCACAGGTCCCCACATAAGTCTGCCTCAAGGAGTTGGTGGCATACTTAAACCAAATATTTAGGACTTTCAAAATATCATCTGATTAAAACAACAGTCTAGTTCCTTTCATTTCCCTTGAGGTGGTTTTCTTGCTAGAAATGATTAAATAGTGTAATTCCTCTAATGATTCACAGTTTATTTTTAACTAACACCAAAGAAAAATACAAAGGAAAGCTTCTTTGGCAAGTATGTTTCTAAAGGAGGAAGAGGATCTGTATAACACAATATGATGGAGTAATTCAGGATCGTTTAGAAGAGTACATCCAGCTAATGACTGAAAAGATAGCAGCACATGCAATACCCTGCATTACACTCTATTAGTGAGCCAGGTTCCTATCCTGGAATAAAAGCTCTGATCGCTTTATACAGTTGCTAACTGGATACACTGAGATTCTGTAAATAATTCCTTCCACTAATGATAAATAGCCCTGATGTAAAAACTTCAGTGTTTCCCACTATGGGTGTGTCCAGCATGAAAAACAGCAACTGAAAAATGTCTGCAGTGGAAACAGAGCAGGTATTCCAACAAGCCCCAAGGCAGCTTAGCACTTACATGTGTGGCAGATCTGTTTCCAGCAAAGCAGTTTGCTAGGTAAGATTCACTGTTCCAGTAATATTAAAATGCAGGCTGGGTATTTTTCTAAATATATGCTATTATTCAAATTACTAGATTGGGAAGGTGCTAACACAAGAACTGGGGTAACAGTAATACATTGTTTTAGTGGCCTTAAAACATATGATTCAAAGACTTAAATTCAAAGAGCCTAAGCAACAAATTACATGCTTCACTCAATCAGCTGACTTAAAGCAGGTTTTGGTTGTCACGTTGCATATCCTGATTTCAATATACTCTTGTAAGTTGCTCTGTCATACTCCATTAGTAATGAATCCCCCTTGCCAATGGGGCAATACTCACTCATCTCTAAGAGGTAGGTGGATACCTCCATTCATATTGCAGCACTCTTCAAAGACACCCTAGGACTAGGACTGACTGCAGTACCCTTACACTGCTTAAAGCTCAACAAGCAAGCAGAGAAAGTAACATTCTGCCCCAGTAAAATCTGGTGAAAGTTTTACTAGTGACAGGTTTAGGGTTTTCACTTAGAATATAAACTGGAGGTTTCAGGTTGAGTTACAGTAGCTAGTCTTAGTTTTACTGGTATTGCTAGCACAGCTATTTGTATTAAAATTATTAGTCATTAACTGGGGCACTGCCTACAGTTTTGCACTACATGTGTGTGTTCCTGTGTAATGGCTCATACATCAAGATCAGCACCTATCTGCACATATAACTGCTAATTAACTGACAATTTACAGCAGACTCTGTTCCCAGTTGTTCATCAACAGAAGGAGTGGAAGAAGGAACAATGTATTTCTACTGTTCCAGAATACACAGGTATTTCATTTACTGAACTGTACCAGGTATCACATTATCACAGCACTACACAAATACCATTACCCACAGCTCGGCGGAGGACAGGTTGGAAATCTGTGGCAAAGGAGCAGAGGTCATTCGCCACACACTGACCATCCATTCAGCAAGCTGAAGAAAAATTACAACTCAGAAGAACCTCCCCGTCTCATCGCTCATACTCTCAAAAGCCTCAGCACTGCAGGGTGGCTTTGGAAGCCCTGGCTCTTCTGGATGGCTGACAGGTTATGAGTTACAAGGGGGACCATTACACCATGACAGGTGGTGCAAGTGTGTTCATTCATCTCATCCACAACTGTTGCCTGAAAATTAAGTTGGTACTATCGCTGCACCCAATACACTTTCAGATAAACCTGGAGAGAAGTAAATTACCCTTTCTTTCCATTCAGTGCAGGCTGTACCCTGGGTACACAGCATGACATAACATCCTTCCTGAAATTAGAGTTGCAGCGAGGACCAGTATCCTTCAAATATGACTAGTTCCTGACACCGCCTTGAAAACAACCACATTTTCCTAATTGCCACAGAGACTTCTTCATCTTTTTTTTAAAAGCTGGCCAAAGAATGTATTGTCTTCTTTGTAAATGTGATAAAAGTGTGATCACCATATCCCTGCACCTCTGCCTGAGTGTGACAGCTATGAATATAAAGAATCTTTTTGGAAAACAATACACTGAAATAGCCACTCAGTATACCTGCTACTGGCTAGAAGGTCACAGTGATTGCTGAGATATTTGCCATATATGACAGTAAGCCATGTTAACTCTGTGCCTGTCCCTAGTTTGCAGAATCAAACATCTTTTTGCAAGCTGCCAAGAAAGTGACTGTTATCTTCAGGATTGGGTGGGGCTTTATTGCATGACAAATACCTGACTTGCTTATTTTCTTCATGTAGGACACCATCCACTTTGGAAGCTGGTATTCTTGAAAACAGGATGCTATACAACACTATGCTTAATACAAAATCATGTATTGATTTGCTTTTTAATCTGGAAAAACCCATACAGTTGGCTTTTGTTTGTTTATCATTACATGAATGATTCTGAAGATTATTTTAAATTGCACACACAGGCCAAAGAATTTGTTCTCAGGCCAACCTGCATTTAGCCTTAGTGCAGTAGATACATATTCAGAAAAACAAAATCAATTATGTGTGTAATTACTGCCTAGATAACTGCACAAGCAGCTGCAGGAAGCCAAGTCAGCAATTGTTTTTAAGGACACGTGACAAGTTTATTAATCCTATGACAGTTGTACATGCTTGTTCCTAAAAGATGTTTGTTATCCCAGCTGCCTTATTTCAGATACACTAGCCTTCAGCTTTATTTTTAAATGGATAACCACCTATTCTCTCTAGGAACCTTACCATAGGCGGGCTCTACCTGCAGATATTGGAGGCGATGTACTGATGACATTAACCGCTTGGCCAGTCAGTAAAGACGAACTTCAGCACCTAAGATACCGCATAGTTTATAATTAAAAGATAATTCAGTTAAAAAGCTAACCATGTACCAGTGTGTAGCTCTTGGTTTTTGGATATGTGTGTAGACACAGAAAGGTATGAATGCCTATTTCAAACTCTGATTCCAGTCAAATTAGTTCAGAATAGAGCTAGGAAAAAAAGTCTAAAACATGAGACATTCAAATCTGTCCTGCAAAAGAAGGGACCTCTAGATCTTGGGACAACGCCAGGCTAAGGAGAGCTGTGTCCAGGAGCTCACTCACCTTGCTGAATTTTCGTCAGCAGCTGGTGCCGGGCGAGAATCCTGCTCGTCCTGTACGGAGGGCGCCTGGAGGTTTGATCGAATCGCAAATACATGTCCTGGCCCTCGGGTGACACCGAGTTTAGGTAGTAACAGCCGGTGCCCGAAGTCCTGGGCACCTGCTTAAACATCTCTGTCCCTTTAAAATCCCTCGGTCTGTCTCGCTGTGGCTACACCAGATTATAATCAGGATAATGAAAGGGGGGAGGCAGCAAGCCCTAGGGAGCTGAAAAGAGCAAGCGCTTTAAAAGAAAAAGGAGTGCCAACAGCTACAACTCAGGATTCCTGCTTCTCCCACATGATCCACAAGGGCCAATCGCTCCCTGGCCAGGCTGTGGAAGCGCAGTCTTTGGAGCAGGACAGCCAGCCCGTTCCAGACCCGTCCCAGCCCCGGACCCCCCTGGCTCCAGCTCGGTGGCCGCAGCTCACCGAGCACGGAAGGGCAAAAGCGAAAAAGAAAAAAGCTGAAAATACTACGCAGGGCTACGGAAAACCTTTTCCTCCTCTTACTCCCCGTCGCCCAGCAGTCGATTCATTCCTGAAGAAGGTGCCCTCGCTGGTTTTCTAAAAATCATACCCTTCTTTGCCAAGAAAAAGTTCATTTACGGAAGGGCTGTCTGAGCCCTCAAAACCGCAGGGTACAAAGAGCGCTAGGACAAATGAAACCCTTGGGACTAAAAAAATACCAACAACGCCTAGAAGCAGGCAGCAAACAAACTCCAGGGTTCCTTAATACCAGTATGTTATGAAGAACTGGTCCCAACTTAGAGGAGGGGAAGGGGATGGAGAGATTTTCTATTCTTCGGGTTCCTCACCTTAATGTATCCTGGGTTTTTTAACAGACAGAGGGACATCTCTTCTCAGTCTTATATACCAACTAATGTATTTTCAAAACATGCCATTTCTTTAATTAAGTGGAAGCAGAACATTGCCATTTGTATCAGCAAATCTAAGTAAAAGTACATTGAAAATGCCCTCCTACTATGCCTGTTAAATAATTTCCTGGTACATTTTAAAACACCAGTATTTTGATTTAATAGAACCCTAGCATGACCTGATTTCTAAGGGAGCAGTGCTCTTGCTGGGGAGTTCTGTAGCTGACCAAGACAGTCTCTGATACAAGCACCACTGTCTCTGTGAAAGAATTTCACAGCTCTAGAGATCAACTTCACAGTATCACAAAAATGGTAGTGATTCAAAATGTTCTTCCACCCACCTGGGTCCTGCCAAAAACCCACGGTGGCAGCAGAGTAGGGGAAGGTAGAGGTGAGGCAGAGGGGTGGCCATTGGGCATGAATCTTCTGCAGCTCAGGAGCCATGCTGCTACCTCTCAAGCCCATGAGGCCAGCATCAAACTAGGACAGATATGGTGCTTAGGGCCATGCTTTACCCATGGGCTTAGTAGAGTTAGGTTAATGGTTGGACTTGATGATCTTAAAAGATTTTTACCAACCTAAATAATTCTATGATTCTGTGGAGTTGCTGCCAGTCCCAGGCAGAAGTAGTTCAATCCCCAGCCTATGGAGGTTCTTGAACTCCCCAGATACCACTTGGACATTTCCCTATTATTGGCTGTGTCCTGCTCTCCAGTCTTAAGGCTAATTATATGTCACTAGGTGCCCTATAATGATGGACCTCTCCTCCCATTCCCAGCCTATATGAGGCTGCCCACCAAGGGAAGGGATCTGGGGTAGCATTGCCCGGGACACGATCACTCACAAAGGACAGAGTCAGGCGCGTTTGCAATGGCAGAAATATCCACCTAAATATGAGGGGGAAAGGACTGTTGCATCATTCACAATTAGTGATTTCACTATATGCAAACCCCTTAGGTCAGGGTTTTATTACAAGGCAATCTGTTGTCATTACACCCTATGAATTTTATTCCTAATTGACATGGGACTTTTGCAGTGCTTCAAAGTGGAGAAATATAATTCTGGGTACTAATTTAATGTGAAATTTAAAACAAATGTTCTAGACTGAAAGCCTCTATTACCTGTTTGTACCACCCACAACACCTGAGTCCTGTACATAGAATCATAGAATCACATGCTGTTTTTTCTCCAGAAGTGGCTGTATATTCTTCTTTGAGACTCCCAACTGAGACTTCAAGCTCAAGGTGAAAGAGATGGCATGACTATCATCTCTACTCCCAAACATGGCTGGTCACGGGCAACCAGAGAATGAGAATGACCCATCTCCTTGCCTTTCTGTGCAAAGCAGAGAGCTGCTGCTGTACAGGTATGAGTTAAGAAAGCATGAGCAGCAGTAAAGGGATGGTTTCTGTTCCCACCCCAGCTTAGGATGTCAGTGTGTCAGTCACGTGCTGCTATCTTGTGAAGAATACACATCTCATGGGTGTCAATGATATACACAATATTTATCCAAACAGATATTACCAACACAGGATCATAAAATCATTAAGGTTGGAAGAGACCTCCAAGATGGAGAACCTCCAAGTCCAACAGTCAACCCAACTATCACCACATCCACTAAACCTTGTTTCCAAGGGCCAGATCTACACAGTTTTTGAGCAATTCCAGTGCCTGCAGATCTAAGGCTTTCCTGGGAAGGCTGTTCCAACACCTGATCACTGCCTCCGTGAAGAAAATTTTCCTAATATTCAATCTAAACCTTTCCTGGTGCAACCTGAGGCCATTTCCTCTCATCCTATTGCTAGTGACTTGGGACCACTCTCCCTGTATTCCACTTATTTGATTCATCTACAGTCCTTTGATATAAATCTACTCATACAATGCTATTGCTAAATGAGAAAACTAGTAACATTTCAGCACTCTGTTTAAATTTTTGTAGAGATTTCTTTTTCTGTTTGAAAATGCATTGACTTCAGGCTACCCATGGAGGTGGTTGAATCACCATCCCTGGATGCATTTAAAAGTTGTGTAGATATGTTGTAGATATGTTGCTCAAGGACATGGTTTAGCAGTGGGCTTGGTAAAGTTATGTTAATGGTTGGACTCAATGATATTAAAGGTCTTTTCCAATCCATCAATTCTATATTCAATAAGTCTGTGATTCTGTGACCTCAGTTAATGATTCTGCATTCTTCCTTGCAGTATTTCCAAACACTAGAAGGCAGGTTAACAGAGTTATGATGCTTCAAAATCTAACCCAAAGAAACCAAGGCAAGAGCCTGAGTAGGTATTGACTAGGAAACAAGTTCATTAAGGGTTCAACAAGCCCAGTTATATGCTTATAACAAAAAGCAAAGCACCAGTCCAGTGCCCCTGTGGCTGCCTATCCTTCTCACATCCCTACCAGAGCGTAAGTGACAGGGCAAAGCCATTCTCCCACCTGCCCCAGAAGAACATCTCAGCAGTTGTGAAGGGCAGAATGAGAAATTTCCAATGCAGTGTGATGACCCTCCTTTTCTGCTAAACACAACTGCAGAGCCAGAGGGCTGCTCCAGGCATGGCACTGCTGAGAGCTGCCTCAGCCGAGGCTGAATTCTTTGGCTGCAGTTCAGCACTTACATAGTAGTCAAATAAAACAAGAAACAACAAGAGTTAGCTGTCTCGTGGTGCTTGTTTGAAAGCTGCAGTGCTTGAAGTCGTGCACAGTGGAGGAAAAGAAGTAGCTCTTGTTGCATACTTTTAAAATGACTGTCTCCTTGTTTTGGTGACTGACTTGACACTACTCAGTGTTTATTTTCAAAAATGCGTCATTCAAATGAGGAAACCCCTTTGGCTGTCAGTCTTTCAGACAGCTAGTACTACAGAAATCTAAGTTGTTACATAAGAGAGCTAATTAATATTTCAGTCTACTAACTGTTTCTGGAATAGTTATCAGAGCAACACAGAACTTGTTGCTAATAAATCTTATAGAAGCACTTCAAAATAAAAGTTTTTATAGAGGCTGCAGGGGAACTCCAGCACACATCTGAAATCAGTGCCTGTTGTGACAGCAGCACAGCCCATGAGATGAAAACTGAACTCCACATTCAAATGTACTGACTGATCCACACATGAATGGAGACTCATTCATAAAACCACAAGTGGAATTAGTGATTTTTTTCATCTGAATCAAAAATGTCCACACTATGTCCATCTCTAGCGTAATACGTGTCACAACTAACATGGCAATTAGTGATTTGATAGATATTGAAATTTTCTGGAAGATCAGGAACATTTACTTAGTGGCACATTAATAAAGCACAGCACTGCTGACACTTGCGCAGTGTAAGTACAACTGACAAAGTCAGCCCAAGGATGCATACTCCAAATGCATTCATAGTCATAACTGCAACACTTAATTTTCTGTTAATTGAGTTTGTATATATCTCTGCCACCTTTCCTCCCTGAAATTGCATTTGGTGTGAGAAAGAAAGAGCAAACTACTTGTAGGAAAAAACCCCAGCACCCCAGGGCTACATTTACATAGTGAAGTATCACAGGCAGTACTTGAAATCTGCTTCTATCTCACTCAGAGTAGGTTGCTGTAATGAGCTGGTGAGGACAGCACAGTGTAGTCTAGAAATGCTAAAATGAATCTTTGAACAAACTGTCTACTATGATCAGCTTTTCTGCGCAAATGAACAATGTGACTTCCTAAACATCATCTTGGCTTTAGAGGATAACTCAGGTAGGCATGGAGGCAATTCTATAGGCGGAGGCATGCAGTGGTGCCGTTGAGGATAAATTTGGATGAACAGCATTTTCCTACTTGTATTCCCATATATACATATATATAACAGGACAACCTACTCACATCTTATACTGCACCCCTCCTAATTAACTGTAAGAGAGGTCCATGATGTTGTACCTGGCAGTTGTTCTTCAGACTTGGATTGAACCTGCAGTTCTCACGCAGTAATCAGCCACTTGATCTTCCTGCTGTGACCCATTTCCCTTTTATTGTTAGCTGCACTTATCTTGCTGTATCACGTCTAAAATTAAATGGCAGCTTGATAGCTTCTCTTCATTCAAAAGCACTGGTGCTATGAGAACAACATAGCTTCCTAACCACCAGGGGACCACAGTTGTTATTAACATTAGTGATATGTCATTAGAAGAAGCTGGAAACTCTTGTTTTCAAGTCACAGAAAACAAAACAATCAAGCATCTGCTTTTAACTGGTGGATTTCTGGATTCCCTTCTATAATTCTGCAGGTACAGGTGGTGTTCATTTTGCTGGATTATGGACAAAACTCCAATATTCTGTACATGCAATATATCCTGTATTGGATAATGGACTCCTGTCCACATATCTTATCCCTATGCCATCCACACATGTTATATTCCTTCACTGTGTCTGCCTTTACAGATGCCTTCATTACAGCTCATGTGTTAACAGCAGGCAATCCTCCATTCTTAAACTTAGCAAGAGAAAAAAGCAATTTGAGGGGAACTCAAAGCTGCATTTATGATGAGGGTTTCATTTACTTCATGTGTTTTGAATTCTGTCTCTGGGACTTTTCAAAGCAGAAGTTCATTGCCTGCTGTTTGGGAAAAATGTTTTATATTTGAACACAGACATTTGTTTGAGAGCTGAGACGGGATTACTACAGGCTACAGACTCATACATACATGGCATGAAACAGTAGGGTTTCCAAAGCAGCCCAAATTGTTTCCCTCTAGCTCAGTCGCACTTTCACCGCTTTCCTGAGGCCATGCCAAAGCACTGAGGCTTTGTGTCCCATCTAGGACTCCCAGAAATCAGACTGAGGCAAAAGAAAAATATTTTCTGCAAGATTTCAACATCCGTGGGAAGCAGGATGGAAGTGGCTAATAGCTGCATAATATTACAGCAGAGGATCAGTTAACTAGAAAGCCTGATACCACTGTATTCTGGAAGCAAGTCAGCTGATCTGTCAACTGTCTGATAGTGAGTTTTGAAAGTGAGTACTGCTAAGTAAGGCTTCCTCTTGTGCATGAAAGACAGGATTATAGACACCCTTGACAAACTTCTGAATAATATGTTGTATTCTTTTTCTCTGTTCTAGCTTCGCTGTTGCAGCATTAGAGGATTATGCATTTGTATTTTAAAAGAGCCTCATGTTTTGTGACTAGTACCAGTATAAAAACTACCTCTCCTGGTTATAAAACCATTAATGGCCTGGCCAGACTCCTGAAAGCAACTCTAATACAAGCAGAGGACTAGAAATCATATGCAGGCTCACTACAACTAGAGTGTGTAATAGGCACAAAGGATGGTAGGGAGAAAACAGAACTGCTCCACCAGCCACCCAGGCCAACATATAAGTAAGAACACACTCAAAAAGCCAAGACGAGGGTCTTGGCTGAAGAGATTACTTTCATCAGTCCACTTATAGAGGAGGAGTCAAGACAATGAATAGGCTCAGATTTGAAAAAGGGTCCTCCAAGATCCTCTACCAAGAAATCATAAAGAAGCTCATTTATCAGAGATGACAAGGAAAGGGCCATTTGTGGCTTAATGGCTGCCTAAAGACAGGAACAAAAGTAATAATAAATATTCTATGTTCACAATGGGATGAGGTTCCCAGGGGAGTCCTACAGTGATTAGCGTGGAATCTCTTCTGTCCACTATCCATAAATGATTTTCATAAAGAGCCACAGTAGTGAGGAGGCAAGAGGTAACAGTAATACCACATTAGTCTAGCAGTCAAAAGAGAAATTGGGTGGAAACACTGAAGGTTCTTGCAATAACGAGAAGGAATTAAATGCATAACTTTTGAGTGCTGAGAAATGAACCATAGAAAAAATGCCCTAAAGAAAAAAACACCTAAACCACAGTGCTCAGTGATGAGATTTAATGATGCTGGTACCACTAAGGAAACAAATCTTGGACAGGATTATGAAAATCCAATAGAAATGCTCAACAGGAACAAACAGAAGCAAAGATAATTTTAAAACTTTATCAAAAGTCATGGAGAGAAATCCAACAAATATCATGGTGCTATTTCAAAAGTCCGCCTATTATTTAAGAATGCTGGGGTCTTTTCCACAGTGGATGGAGTTTAGAACACTAAGTGAAATAATCATGGGGCAAGTTCAAAATCAGCACACAAATATGACTCCTGGAAGTCATTGTTAGAGGATGCTGAGGCTGACAGCAGTTAGAAGAGTTCAAAAAAGGATTAAGGCATTAGAACAGGCTGCCCAGGATAGTGTTGAGTCACCATACCTGTTTGTGTTTAAGGACCATTTAGGTGTGGTGCATAAAGATATGGTCTAGTGGTGAACTGGTAGAGTGGGGTTAATGGGATCTGATGACCTTGAAGACCTTCTAAAACCTGATTTATTCTGAGATTCTCTGATTCTATGATAAGTAAGTTCCAGGAAGAAAAATTCTGCAAGGGCCATTAAGTGCAAAATTCCAGCTCATGGCTCAGGACCTTTCTGAATAACATGAACACATGTAGTCTATTTAAAATTCGCAGCATCACTACATGCTTATCCAAGTGTTCTTTTTTTTCCCAGAATGGTTGTGTTTGCCTGCTGCCTGATGCATTATACTGGGTTGTATGGAGCTGTGATCTGACATGGACTGGCCTGACATGAGCTAGCCAGCCTGCACCCACCTCTTGGTCTAGGCAGAAATGAAATCCTAAGAGCACTGCCAGTTTATAACTGCATCAAAATCAGCTCTTCTGTGGACTAGCTGGTGCCTGTATTCCCCTGGGTATAACTTCTCCTTGCCCTCTCTTGACATTTGCTGGTAAAGCGTAAAGCAGTACCCTGTTCTGACAAGCTCAGAAGATGTGTCCATCCTGTCCCTTCTGCTCTCCCAGGGGTTCAGAAAGGACCAGGCGCTCCTGGCCAGTGGGTGAAATCATTGGAAGAGGTTGGTTGTTTCATTCAGTTCTTGGCTGCTAATTTTGGTGCAGATTTAAACATCTCAATTTTTTTCTCAGTCAAACCACAGCAGCATATGAATATAGAAACTGGCCTTAGCTGAACTCTTCACAAGCTAAGAATAGCCAGCATCCCACAGTGTGAAGTCCCTGAAGACAGTGGTTCTCAACAGTAAACAAAATTTAAAAAAAAAAGTTGGATAATAAAGAGACATCAAAATAGAGGTCAAAAGAGAGGAAGTCATTTCAGATGGGTGACCTCCTCTGACAAAGCATTCTGTGAGTACTATGATAGGAATAATTTAAATGTAGTTTCCATACCTCCAGTGCAATACCATCTGCTAAATCCATACCCAAGTTCCTATAACCAAATCCACAGAAACTGTGTGAATATATTTAAGTACTGGTGGGCTCCCACAAACCTTCTAATCTCCCGATCTCACTAACAAAGTGTTTGGATTACACAGCGATAACGTAAGAAAGTGTTCAGATAAACTTAAGTTTTTCATGCTTTCCGAATACCCTGTAAATCCCTACGCTGCCCTACTGCTGGTGTCATTCAGAACCACAGGCAAACATTCCTAACTCAGCTGAAAGCCCGTGCATTCACAGACTTCATGTGAGGGCTTTGCTATTTATTTTCTTTTCAACAGGACTCCAGTACCATGGTGATGAAATGGGCAGGAGAGGAAATAGTCAGACTCTGATCTGGTTTTGGAAGTTTTTTGGTGTCTTTGTGCTAGAGAGACAATGCTAAAGTTAGAGTCTGTAAAAATAAAATAAAAAACCCCACAAAACAGAACAGAATAGCTCTTGGCAACACTTTCAAACACAGCAACATAGGACTGGTGCATGGGAACATGAAATTCTTCAGGGTCCCTGAAATCAATGAATATTCATCCCATGATTTCAGTCCCAGGTCCAGTGAGGCAGATGGACATGATGCTTAGAGCACAGGACTACCTGGTAGAGACTTGCTGTAAGAATTTGGAGTTGTGTAATCTGTTTCTGCACCAACTTCCAGACTGATAACAGTAATCTTTGCCTTACTTCACTATTGTGGTGCCTATATGCAATAAAAAAAAGAAATATAATTTTGTAGGCAGATAGATTTTCTTTACAAGCAGTAAAGTCTACTGCATCTGCATGAACCAAGAAGAAAACAGATACCTTTGAAATTAGTGCTACACGTGTAGTGTAGGACTAGACGCTTATTGCCTAAATCTGCAGAATGCCACAGATTTCCCAATATATTATTAAAAGCATGTTATTTGATCTTACAGATACTGCATGACAAGGATGTAGTGTTTGTACATGGAGCTCTACAGCTCAATAGCACCAAGTGATACGCTGAGTCTCAATTCTAGGGCTGGACTGCAGACTAACACACAAGGAAGTACTCTGAAGAATGCATCTAAAGCAGCTTGTTCAGTAATAGCTAAAATGTGGCCTTTTGTATACAGTTCACGTATAAGCCACCATGCCTTTGCCTTTGCTTGTTACTCTTTATGGGGACCCAGGAAAGCTGGGGTTTTGGATGATGCATGGTGGAAGTTGAGGTTACAGTGGCATGGCAAGGGTTCATGCAAGGGTTGTCCTCTGCAGAAGCTGAACATCCTTTCTGTCTCCACCTCTTCCATCTCCTTAACAAAGCCAACTGAATTAAGCCTTGTGGCAGCTAGCATCCCTCATGCAGGACCACCTGGCTTGACACATGGCAGTAAAGCATCGAATCCATCAGAGAGCTGAGGTCCATCCCTATGGCATCTGGGTATGTGTTTGTCCATATGCTGGAGAACAGGGTGCACATGACGCTTTAATCCCTCCCCAAGATTACCAGCTTCCCAGAACCAGAGCAAAGTTCCTGCACAGGAAACAGGATAGGTGAGCAGTGAATTTGGTTACTAGCCCAGCTTTAAGGGTGACCCACCATGTCACTGCAAGTGCAACCAACTTGCATCATTTCAGTCATACTGGTGTGTAACTAGAAACCTCACAGATAAAGAATCCGGGGGTAATACAGGACATGCATGCATTACTTACCTCTCACCAAGGCTAGAATTTAGCTATGTATAGTACATTAGTTGCCCTGTGTATCCCCCCCCCCCCCCCCCCCCNAGCAGCAGAGGAAGACTTAACAATGTAAATAGTCATGAATTGGACAAGTCCCTGCCCAGAATTTTCTGTCTCCCAGCAATCAGCTCCTTTGTGCACAAGTTAAACTTTGCATTTCTAGACTGTGTGTTTCTTTCTTACATTCTTTTTTTTTTCACTCACAGTCTGAATTGCACTATATAGATACCACAGAGCTGATGTGTCTCACTGGATAAACTCATTTTGGCCAACAAGCTGCAGGTGGTTTGTTTTAAAGAGTAGAAGCCTGCCAAAAAGCAAGAGCAACACAGAAGGGCTTCCCATAGCTCCCTTGCCAGGCACCACGCTGCTTCTTCTGAGAAAGAGCAGGCAACCTACACCTCTCCTTCCCCATTTGGAAAATGCTTCCAGTGAGCAGGAAGGACAGAGAGCCTAGAACCTGCAGCAATGCAATCAGGGTGAATTATGTGCTAGAAGATGGTCCCTCCTCCCCTCTACTTCCCCTATCAGCTGCACTCCCTTGGAGCATTTTCTCTTCCTTCACCTCTCCTCTCTCTAGCTTTGTGCACTTAAATGATCCCTTGAACACCCTCCTCCAGCAACCACTTACCAAGACTTCTCCTCCGGTGATTCCCCCTCTGTTCAAAATAGGCAGACCAATAGAGTTGGTTGATAAGGTCCATACCAGCTGGGAATTTTGTACTCTTTCAATTCCACCTGTGGTCTACACTCTGCTTATTCTGGCATCCTGGCATGTCTCTCTGCTAAGCTTTCTCCCTGTTCCACTTTCTGAATATACAGCTGTCTTTCACACCCCTTGGAGTTCCTTACTTCTTGTTGTCTACTTAAGGTGTTGCTCCATGTTTATGGAATGTTGTTTTACTGGAAAAATACCTTCAAAAGGAACGACTCATCTTGGGTCGATTTTCCGTGACACTTGCAAAGCTCTGACCTTCTTGGAGTGTTGGTTTCCTCATTCAGAACATAAGATGTCTTTGAAGTGCCTTAAGTTGAGCAATTAAAATTGCAGAACTGAAATTGCACCTGGCCTTTCACAAAAGGTTGGTCCTGTTTATGTTTGTGTATTTTTCCCCTCTTGTTCAATCAGATTTTGACAGGTAAGTGTTGTTCATGGGACATGAAATTAAAGCACATTGTTTCATAAGGGCATGAAATTAAAGCAGAAGTAGGTCCTGAAAAAAAGAATTTCCAGACCATGCTGCTGTGGAGTCTTTTACTCCAAAGCAGAATTCACTGATTACCTTGTAAGGGCTCTGGATTTGCACTTGTGTAGCTGAGATCAGAATTGACTTTAAAGCACTTTGTGTGTACTCCGTAATTGGATTGCAAAAAATGAACCAGACATATTTCAGTCTTTACTTTTATTCCTTTTATGCCCTGGGGAATGTATGACAAATAATACACTCATTGGTTCTCAACAGGGTACCAAACATAATATGTTAGATGATAAACAAAAGCCAAATGGAGTTCTGAGCCATTTGCTTTCAAACACCTAGTAGGCCCATATTGCTTTAAAAATAACCTTTGTTTCCACTTTGCTCAGACTAGTGACAGTGAAGCAACTCTGGCCATGACACCTGTGGATGATTTGAAAATAACTTTTAAAAATAGCAATTCTGATGTGAGGCATTATATTTCCAGAAGATTACAAACGGGAAACATTCTGTGTCTCACCAGCTTAGGTGTAGCTCCACTAGGAAGTGCACAGTGACATTGTAAACTTCCCTCTTTGTTCCTAGCTAGTAACCTTGTTAACATCAGCCAGGAACTATTTACTGAACCCTGGCAGCTAAAACCATAAACTTGTCATGTCCTTATAATCTTTCCTAAGTACCTACTAGCAACTGCTTAGAAAAACAGGATACATGAGGCTGATGGACTTTTGCTCTGATTGAAGACACTGCACTAAATAAAATACAAATTCACATATTGTATAACTAACTGCTAGTTTGAAAAGTGAACCTCAAAACACATTTTAAAACAGACAATATGAAATCTGCATGGCTGCTGCCCTTGTTGCTTAGCTAACCCAGGCAGCAATCATAAATCATTCAGCTTTTATTACAGTAAATTTGGTATGCCTTCTAGGAATGTATCATTCACAATCTGCCTTCCCAGAATGAACTGTAAATAGAGAAACACATTTAAGTGTGGTTTGTGTTTACTCTGTAGACAGATAGGGGCAGCCTCACATTCAAAAGTCCTAGTCCTTATGGGGAACATCGACCACTTCTCTTTCTGTTGAAGGAGCAACACAGCAGGGCATAAGCAATCCAGGAGGTTCTCAGAATACAGTCATGATTGTTTCCTCCTCCATCTGATAGATAAGCCAAATAAGAAAGATGGGTCTTGTTCTCACAAATGAGGTGCTGATGGGGAATGTGAAGCTCAATGGTAGCCCTGGCTGCAGTGACCATGCTGGATATCAAGATCCTCAGGACAGTGAGGAGGATTCACAGCAAGCTCACTACTCTGGTCTTAAGTAGAAAAGACTGAGACCTCTTCAGGGATCTACTTCATAGAGTACCATGGAGGGAAGTGGGTTCCAAGAAAGCTGGTTAATATTCAAGGATCACCTCCTCTAAGCTCAGAATCAATAGGTCCCAACAAAAAGGAAGTCAGGCAAAAACATCAGGGGGCCTACGTGGATAAAAAGCAGCCCCTGAACAAAGTCAAACACAAAAAAATAAGCCTTCAGAGGGTGGAAGCACAGATAGGTAGTCTGGGAGGAATACAGAAAAAATTGTCCAAGCAGCCACAGATCAGGCTAGGAAAGCTAAAACCCTGATAGAATTACATCTGGAACTGGACATCAAAGGCAACAGCAAAGTTTCTATAGGTACATCAGTGATAAAAGGATGACTACAGAAAATGTGGGTCCCATTCAGGAAGAAACAGGTATCCTGATTACCAGGGACATGGAGAAAGCTGAGACAGTCAAATCTATTTTTTGCCTCAGTCTTCATGGGCAATTGCTCCAGCCACATCATCTGAGTTGCAGAAGGTAAAAAGGCAGGGCTATGAGAATGAAGAACTGTCCACTGTAGAAGAACATCAGTTTCAAGACCACCTAAGGAACCTGACAGTGCACAAGTGCAAGAATCCTGTTAAGGGGCTTTGAGCAATCTGGCCTTGTGGAAGGGGGTTGAAACAAGACTATCTTTAAGGTCCCTTCCCACCTAAACCCGTCTATGATTCTATGGTTCTAGACTGGCTGTTTACGGTGGGAACATAAGATGTTAAAGTGCCACTGCATTCATGGGCACCTTGTCAGCTCCAATTGTTTTACTTGCCTGAGCAGGTACCTTAAAACAAAATCACAGATGCAATAAGCAGCAATTTCTAAAATTAAACATCTGCAATGCTAGTGTCTCCCTGATTTCCATATCAGGGTGACAAGACCAGCTTTCAGAGGGACCTATTTCTGTCTTGACTGTAAAGGACCTCCTGTGAATAGCTCAGTCCTTTTAGGTCAGACACTACTAGATACTACTTTCAAGTCAGGGTAGATGTTTTTCACCCTGTATGTTATTTATAATATGAATCAAGACCATGTGGATAGAGCATAACATAGTGCTCTGAGGACCAAAAGAAACCTAAGCGGACAAGGAATGAAGATTGTCTCAAGCATTTCTGTCAGTCAGTACGGCTTAGCTGACTTGGCTGCTACATTCCCATTTGGGGATCCAGCCTTGATCTGGAGATCGAGTTGAGACTGTGCTTCAACAGGAGTGACAAGGTATCCTAGTAAAGTAAGGAAATGCTCACATGGATTATATTCACCCCTTGATTGGCAAGACAAGTCTTAGAATGCTGTCCTTAGGATGGGTGTTTTTGTCTCTATCATTTCATCGGCAGGGTCTGCACAGAGAAAGACTGAAAGACACTATTTGCTAAGGAACCTAGGGTAGAATTAGACTTCACAAAAACTACTGTATTCCACAGGTTATAACCGTTTATTTCCTACTTATTGTATTTTGACTGGTTGTTTTATTCCTTGGAATTGTATGTTTTACTTAGGCATCTACTGGCAAAATGAAAAGAGATGAGACTTTCTTTGCAAAACAATGCCCTCTATTAAAGGAACAAGTCATTAAATAATAGCATCCATAAATAGGAAGGATTGTAAAAACAAATAGGGGAGAGCATCTGGTTCACAACATCTTTGCACAATTTGCAGTAGCTAAATCTGGACCCAATTAATGACCTGTTTATTTACCCAAAATTCAATAAAATGCCTTGGCAAAAAGGTAATCTGCCTCTGGAGGACCTCTTACTTCCTTCCATATGTTGCCCGATCTGTCACAGCAATGAACTGACTCCTAGTTTTAAGATCCCTAATGACTGCAGCAACTGATGTTTTCCATAGAAGAGAGAGTGGTACCAGCCCTCTAAAAGTCACAGTCCTCTCTCTCTTAAGAGAAAGCAGTGCAACGGAGTGGGAGGGNGAGGGAGGGAGGGAGTGTCCTGTGATAGAGCCTCTATTGTGACCCAGAATACAGAGATTTAAATCAGTTCACACCTACAGTTTAACCCAGCTGTTTTATAATCTCCATGAATTTTATAGGTTCTTAAAAATGCTGCCATGCCATGATTAATATATATGCCTTGGCTTTGTCACTTTCATCCTCCTGTCCTTGTTGCTTAAGGTCTTCAGAAGAAATAGTTTAGGCTGTTTTGTAATTTTGTATGCTAATGTTTTTTTATAAAACTAAACAGATGTCTCAGAGTCAATTTTATTTGGTGGTTTCTCATACACCCTAGATTCTGAAATGCATTTGATCGCTATTTGAATCAGATTAAGTATAGTATCCTCTATTTTATTATATGCCATTAATACTGATGTTCTGGTGCCTTCATGTTTCTGATGAAGCCATGCATCCTATCCTGTCATATTTTTTAAAAATATGGTGATGATTTAGAGGTTAAATGTAACAAAACAGATGAATCCACATGAGTCAAAGACTTATGTATTTCAATTGACAAAGTATTTAGGTGCTCACTGAATTAAGGCCATGCTCAAATTATCAGGGTTTTTTTTCTGAAGTAAAAGCACTCGGAACTGTTAGGGACATACAGATACACAAACTGTAACTACCAAACTACTCATTTGCCAAGCTGATGAAAAAGTATATACTTCTGATTCTCTACAAACTGAAGCTTATTCATCTTCAGGAACAATGTAGTGAGTCAAGTTAGGATGATAAAAGGCATCCTCACTCCATAATCCAGCATGTTTCTGTTGAATTTGAAGAATTTGCTCTTTATTTTCCTTAATATAACTGTCAGGGAAAAAAAACCCCAACAAACAGATCCAAACTTTTAAATGATAACAAAGCTGTATGAGTTCTTCCCAGGAAAGAAACTGGGCAAAACCCCAAACACCTCACCATGTGGCAGACATTCAGGTAGGGAGGTTCAATGTGCACTTAGTTATTCATGTTAATGGCCATTACATCTTGGAAGCTGTGTCATTTTGGCTGTATAATTTCCCAGTCTGTTTAAACGTGGCTGATGAGCTGAATGCTGTCATGGGCCTTTGAAAATTTCAACAGAGAAAAGAGAATGTATGGTATTGTGGGTGAAGTAATAAATAATGCAGAAGAGAGGAATCAGTTATCATTTCTTCCTTTCCATGGTATCACAAACACTGAGATGTTTGTGAAGTTTAAAAAGTAAAGACAAATCAAGCATACCAGGCAATGGTTTTACTTGAAAGAACATTATCTAGTCACTATTACACAGCAGATCTCCTCTCATCAGTTTTCTCCTGTCAGATCCTCTACTGCTTGGCCTTATTGTATTGTTTCCTTCTGCTTCTACCATTTGGAGAGATATTCTGAGTATGTGTGTTTACTTCTCTGCAAATGGAAAATATTTTTGTTTCTTGAAAAAAACAGTGCCTGCCTTGGCTGAAAAGCCTTCCTTCAGTACATCTATAAGGACAACCTACTCTCTATGACTTAAAATT
The DNA here is from genome assembly GCA_013397515.1 of Upupa epops. NCBI lineage: Eukaryota > Metazoa > Chordata > Aves > Bucerotiformes > Upupidae > Upupa > Upupa epops. Next base: position 281,761 of record VZRI01009651.1, read on the forward strand.
CAAAACATTTATTGCATCAAGGCCATAACTATTTGCCATTAACCACACTCCTTCCTAAATTTCAAATGAGTATCAGATGTGTGCTCAACTGATGGTATTCTGAAGTCACTCATGACCTTTTGCATTGTGCCTTGACACAGAGAGACAGTTCTGTATTTGTTTCTGAAGTAGCATCTACAAGCTGGGATTGCTGCAAAATATTTGCTAAAAAAGAGTGTGAATAGTTCATGGATTTGTCAGAATCCATCTGTTAGAGTTTATTAATGGGTGCATTCCCAGCTGTGGTCTTTCCAACATCGTGAATACAATGTTCTTTTTTACTACAAATCCCACGGTTGAAATATCCCTGTAAAATTGATCTATTTAGATAAAGTATGTCCTTCTGTTAAAGAGACCTCTTAAAATGTGCAAGACCATGAGATGCCAATTACATATACTTTCAGTTGGAGAAACAACTCACAGTCTCAAATAATTTACTACAGCATTATTCTGGATAAACTATGCAACAGCATGCCATTCAGCTCAAGATGACTGCAATGGGAATGGGGAAAGATAGGCGCTTTTACCAGAGGAATGGGAGGCACGATGAAAGCTGAGACAAATGCTCAGGTTCTCACTCCTCTACACAGCAAGTCCAAAAAAACTTTAGTGTTTGTATGCAATTCACTGTAGAGAAGCTGAAGCTATGAACCGAAGAAGGAGGTTGTTGAAATTTTGCTGTTGTCACATTGGTTTTGACTTAACTCTTTCAACAACATCTCAAGCTGTCCTGTTCCTGGAGCTGACAAGTACCCCAAATTTCTTCTTCAATTATAGCAACAAAAGAACAAAGATATATCAAGCTACTCTTAGCTTAGATTCAGACAGACCTACATACAATAGAAGGTATATTTGAACTATGCTTTTATGCTGAAGGTAATTTACCCTTAAATTCATTCCATAACAAAGCAAATATTCCAGTCCTTGGTTGTTACATTTTTTTGTTTTAAAAGGGCTTCTGTATTAAATGACCTGTGAAGGTTCAGTGTCTTCTAGCCTGGGACACTAGTCCATCCTCCACAGAAAACATGCTGCTTGCTGCTAGGAGCACCAAGGCTATTCATTCAGCTTGAGCAGCAGAAGAAATGGATGGAGCAACAGAAGAAAATTATTATCCCCACAATATTTTAGATATGTGATAAGTAAACTTTTCAAGTATTGACAGGATTAACAAAGTCCTTCTGTGGTTAGTTATCTTACTGCTAAAGAAACACACCAATTTTTAGCTAATCATGTTTTTGAAATTGATTAGGAATCAAGTTCTTATAGCTTAAAGAAACACAATTATTGTGTTTCAGTTATACTGAATGATATTATTGTAAGATTCGTCTTCCACCATACTACAGAATGTTTCTGGATCTGCAAAAATGATTTCCATACACTAAGTACAACTCTCTCTGTGCATAAAAACTAAAAATCAGTATCTCAGTGAAATTGTTCATTGAAATAGGATTCACTCTGATGACTATCTACAGCAGAGGATCACAGAATCACAGAATTATTGAGGCTCGAAAAGACCACTGAGATCATCAAGATGTTTTAGTTTTGATTGGCATGCTAGCTAAAAACATCTTGGGTGTTTTAATTAACAAGAATTTTGGTCAACTTCTACTTTGCTATTGTAGTAATGGCTGGAAGTAATTTCAGAACTCTAAGCCAAAGGGTGGAGAGTTTGTTCATATACACTGCTCCAGACTAGCTCCATGCAGGTGAGAGTGGCCATATCTGTACTGCATACTTTTAGACTCCATGTGATTAACCTGGGAGCCAAACACATACCTTTTGGCATGTTTTCTTGCTTCAAGTGGCCCTAATAATGTTTCACTGTCCTGCAGGCTGGGGATTTTATGGCATTAAACTGGGGGCACGTCTTGCACACCTTTGCATGTAGCTTTGGGGCAGGTGGAGGAGATTTAGTTTAGTGAGCTGAGTACAACTTGCATAAATTCTACTGTAGTTAAAAGTGATTAAATCCTGCTGCAAAAGCACAGATGATCAGATTTTGGGGTAGTGAAGGAATGCAGTAGGCCTTGAACACTGTGCCATATTATTGTGCCTCGTATTCTACGATGCACGTTGCGTACACCTACTGGTATTGCTGTGTGTAAATGACTGCCCTCTGCTGGAGCAGCGGGCAGAGTATTATTTCAAAAGTTAATTACATACATTTTTGAAGTTTGGGGTATTTTGGAACCAAGTGCCATGAGCTACAGATGTTCCTGGTCCTTTCTTGTACCATAGCTCCTTGCTGCACTCATACCAGTGTGCATTCAATCTTTGCTTATTTGCAGCATAAGCTGCACTATGATGGTCTGATAATCAAAACATTTTCATTTTTGTAGTGTAAACAGGATGTGCAAAGGAGCTACAGAAGTGAAGGCTTCTTGCAGATGCTCTAATGTCAAACAAGGAACCATCTACACTGCCATACTTCTAAACCTGTAAAAATTAAAAGAAACCATTGTAAATTCTTTATTAATTAAAAACAATGTTCCCCAAACTAAATTTTCAGGACTCAAAGGATAAGCATCACTTCTCCAAAATTATAAGATTGGCTTAAAACTATGACATTTAACAAAATATAGGGGTTGAAAATTTTCTTTTCAGACTGAAGTTAATATTTTCTGGCCTTTAATTTCAAATTTACTACTAAAATATGCTTTAGTTGAAGTGAAAGCTGGTTTTCTCAATGAATTGTAACTCTAGGAGACGATTTATGAAAGGAATTATGACATACATACAAATGCATAGAAATTGGCCATATTATGACAGAAGAACAAAAGAAATCAGGAAGAACAAGACAGAACATTTGTCTTGAACATTCACAAGAAATGCAAGAAATACAAAATATAAGAAGACAAATGTAAGACAAATGTAAGTCAAATGAAATAAGGCCACTGTCTGACACGTATTGCAGGAATAAAATTGTTAAATAATCTGAGTTCCTAGAAGCCTTAAAATATTACAAAATGGGACATTTTAAAGATGGGTTTTGTTTCAAACAAGAAGCAATAACACAAAGGTCTGAACTGAGACTTCGCTAATTTCTGAAACTAAGCACCACATCCTGCTGTAGCTGGGAAGCAGGAGAGTGGGAGTCCAGTCTCCAGAGCCTTACTAAGTTCAGAATTTTCCCATGTTTAGGAATTTACTGGCCAGCCATCAACAAGACTGCAGAGAGACTGCATTAATACAGTGTTCACTTAGGAACTAAAAGTTTATTGAGGATATAAATGTTCTATATAAGTGTTCTGGCATAGTTATTATTGTAAATAACACTACTTGTCTAGGGATATAGAAAGTCATCTGTAGGATTAGTCATTGGCACAAATACAAAACACCTAATGTGAGAGGTTACATAATTTAATATGCCATGACTGATAATAAGAAGCAATTTCAAGGTGGAGAAACATCATTACAATTTAATGTCAGGCAAATATGTTAAGCATTTGTATCAGTCTATGTGAGCTCACAGAACATACGAGTACAAACACATCTGTCTAAACGTACAGAAACTTAAACAATATGGTATTATACATGTTGCATCTGGAAAAATAGTACTATGATTTGTTTCCAACATTATGGTCTGCAAACATTAGCCATAACTATAATGATTACAGGAATCCTCTGTAAAGGCATGGCATGGCATATTGACAAGATATCAGCCTTGTCACAGATATGTAAGAAGTATCTACAGGTAGACTTAACTGACACTGTGTATTTCTGCAGAGAAATAAAGAGAAATATTTGTCTACTGAGGACTGAAAGAATCTTGTAGATTCTTAAGGAGCAATGCAAAGTGACTACAAAATACAAGTAGAAAAGAAAAGAAAATGGTGCTAGAAAAAGGACTGACATGGTAACTTTCTAGAAAAAAAGTGTTTTCTAAAGATTACTTTGGCTTTGAAATCAGTAAGCAGCCAAGCTCAGAAAAAGGATACCTATCAAGAATATTTTCTAAACTGCTGATTCAAATGACACCCAGTTCTTTTACCAGCACTGATTTCCCTTTTTATCCCTAGAGTACTGCATCACATAAAGTTAGGAAATTAAGTAACCAAAATGAAATTTCTGTTAAAATAATCTCTGATACAGTTTTCTTTGATGGAAGCAATATTTGTTCAAATAAGTAATTATGTATTAAATGTAAAACCAGAAGGTGAATATTGTTACCCCAGGAACCTTTAATGCTCCTCCACAGTCACTCCAAATCTTACATGGCAAATAGCAGCGGGACCACGGGAGTGTATATGAGAAAATTACATCTTTCTCTGGACTTTGAGGCAGTGGGAAGTCCTCCCTCACCCCCCTCTACAGCTTCACGCTGATACAGAAATACTTGGCAGGTCAAGCATATTGGTATTTTTGTAATTGTATTTCTGGAATTAACTTCTTGTCACTGAAGGTCATGAGAACCGAGCAGCAGCAGAACTAACAATGGTGGTATTTTGCAACCATTGCCCCTTTTTCAAATTCAAAATGCTGGTCTTCAGGGGAGGAGATGGAAATTACAGAGTACTGACATAACATGCACTAATTAAATGATAGAGTTCCACCATGAAATGATAGAGTTCTCAACACTTGGCCAAGTAAGAAAAGGGGGCAGCAGAACTATTACCATGGACTTCAACCTGTTTGATAAAAGTCCCTTGAGACCAGCATGGTCCCCTCATAATCCAAGTAATAGCAGTGCAATAGAGCAACTAAGTCAACTGGACACCCATAAGTCTTTGGGGACAAATGAGATCCACTCGGGAGTGCTGAGGGAGCTGGTGGTGGAACTTGCCAAGCATCTCTCCATCATTTATCAGAAGTCCTGGTTAACGGGGGAGGTCCTAGATGACTGGAAACTTGCCAGTGTGACACCCATCTACAAGAAGGGCAGAAGGGAGATTCTGGGAAGCTACAAGCCTGTCAGCCTGACCTTGGTACTGGGGAAAATTATGGAACAGTTCATCTTGGGGGTGCTCATGTGGCATGTGCAGGACAACAGGGGGATCAGGCCCAGCCAACATGGGTTTATGAAGGGCAAATCTTGATCTCCTTCTATGAGCAAGTATCCTGCCAAGTGGATGAAGGAAACACAGTGGATGTTGTCTACCTGGACTTCAGGAAGGCATTGGACACCGTTTCCCACAGCATTCTGCTGGAGAAGCTGGTGGCTCATGGCTTAGAGAGGTGGATGCTTTGCTGGGTTAAAAACTGGCTGGATGGCTGAGCCCAGAGAGTTGTTGTGAATGGGGTTAAATCCAGTTGGTGACCAGTCACAATCAGTGTCCCTTGGGGCTCAGTTTTGGGACCAGTCTTGTTTAACATCATTGTTGATGACCTGGATGAGGAGATCAAATGCACACTGTAAATTTGCAGATGATATGAAATTAAGTGGGAGTGTTGATCTGCTTGAGGGTAGGGAGGCACTGCAGAGAGATTTCAACAGGCTGGAGCGATGGGCTGAGGCAAATGGGATTGAAATTTAACAAAGCCAAGTGCCACATCATGCACTTTGGTCACAAAACCCCCCAGAAACTACAGACTTGAGGAAGAGTGGTTGGNCTCATGTGGCATGTGCAGGACAACAGGGGGATCAGGCCCAGCCAACATGGGTTTATGAAGGGCAAATCTTGATCTCCTTCTATGAGCAAGTATCCTGCCAAGTGGATGAAGGAAACACAGTGGATGTTGTCTACCTGGACTTCAGGAAGGCATTGGACACCGTTTCCCACAGCATTCTGCTGGAGAAGCTGGTGGCTCATGGCTTAGAGAGGTGGATGCTTTGCTGGGTTAAAAACTGGCTGGATGGCTGAGCCCAGAGAGTTGTTGTGAATGGGGTTAAATCCAGTTGGTGACCAGTCACAATCAGTGTCCCTTGGGGCTCAGTTTTGGGACCAGTCTTGTTTAACATCATTGTTGATGACCTGGATGAGGAGATCAAATGCACACTGTAAATTTGCAGATGATATGAAATTAAGTGGGAGTGTTGATCTGCTTGAGGGTAGGGAGGCACTGCAGAGAGATTTCAACAGGCTGGAGCGATGGGCTGAGGCAAATGGGATTGAAATTTAACAAAGCCAAGTGCCACATCATGCACTTTGGTCACAAAACCCCCCAGAAACTACAGACTTGAGGAAGAGTGGTTGGATTGCTGCCTGGTGGAAAAGGACCTGGGAGTGTTGGCTGACATCCAGATGAACAGGAGTCAGCAAGGTGCCCAGGCAGCCAAGGACAATGGCATCCTGATGTGTGTCAGGAATGGTATAATCAGCAGGATTAGGGAGGTGATGGTGCACCCATACTCTACACTCGTGAGACAGCACCTTGAGTACTGTGTCCAGTTTTGGACACCATGGTATGAGGATATGGAGGTGCTGTAGTGGGTTCAGAGAAGGGCAACAAGGCTGGTGAGAGGTCTAGAAAACAGGCCCTATGAGGGCCAGGCAGTTGAGTGAACTGGGCTTATTTAGTCTAGAGAAGAGGAGGCTGAGAGGAGGTCATATAGCTCTCTACAACTACCTTAAAGGAGGTTATAGTGAGGCTGGTCTCTTCACCCAAATTACTAATGATAGGACAAGGGGAAATCGTCTGAAGTTGCATCAGAGGAGGTTTAGTCTGGATATTAGGAAGAAGTTATTTACTGAGAGTGGTTGGGCACTGGAACAGGCTGCCCAGGGAGGGGGTGGAGTCACACCCCACCCTGGAGATGTTTAAAAAATTAGTAGATAGAGCACTTGAGGCCATGGTCTAGGGGTTAGGGAGATGTTGGGATGAGGGCTGGACTTGATGATCATGGTCTTTCCAGCCATGATGATTCTATGGTTCAAAGAAGAGCATCTGTAGACTTTAAAGAAATTCACCTAAAAAACCCCTTCTACACTAATACAGAATATGTAGCACAATTAAAATAATCTTTATGATCAAAGACAGCTCTTTTGGCTACTACATTTTCTTTAGGACTGAAACAAGAGCAGAAAATTTCCTGGCATTCCTGCCAAAATGGATCACTCATAAGTCACTTTCTTCCCTGAAGCACTCCATCCTGAATAAAGAGCATTATTCATAACTTTTCTCCTTGACAAAGGACGATCTTTTCCCATTGATGGGGTCGGGTTAGAGGGGAGTTTGCACATATACATCTGATCTACATGAGAACCAGCATTTTGTACTCCTCAGTGCTCTGGTGGGGACATAGACTGCATCATCTCTACTGTGATTTCTAAAAGTGAATATGCAAGATTTTATATTTGGATTTAAGAGTATGCTCAGCAAAACAGATACAACAAATGCCAGATTTTTCACGTATGTATCTCCTACACTTCCTAGTGAAAACAGACTTGGCAAAATTATTTTATAAAAAAATCCACTATTTTAATGAATGGTTTAATTAGCTTAACATTCATACTGTATGCAGAGGTCTTAAGAAGACATTCCAGTAACAGAATAATATCAAGATGCAGGAGACTTGAGATTGACAGCGTACTTGGTGTCCTGCCTTTGCTTAGAGGCTCTCTGAGCAACTGTGAGCTTAATATACATATTTCTTTTGTGCTTTTCTAACACTGTCCTCAAGATACATCACACCAGAGATGAAGACTTCTGCTTCACAGAGTGCAAACTTGCAACAGCAAGGTCTTAGAAATTGCTCAGATTAACTGAAAACTAAAAACTATGAGGCAGCCATAGATTTGATGCTTCTTTAATTAGGCTCCAAAAACATGGCTGTGTTTGCCTCCATAAAGGCATAACAGGAGGCATGACTGTCCTAAGATTCATATAGTTCTGGTTGTGACCACTAGTGTTTTCAGACTGACTTTTCCACATTTTCTAGGATCAACATGGTTCCTGGGAGCACCATGTCACCAGAGGTGCAATTGCAAACTTAGGTCTTGCTCACTTTTACCCAATAAAACCACAATACCCACAAAACACCCACACGAGTCACTTTTGAGAGAAGAAGTAATGCCTTGGCATCTTTGCCTAGTGCTGAATGTGACAGTTACTTCCTGCAGGACAATTACTCTTGATTTTCTATCCTACTTGAGCTAATGTTCACTTTCATCTCTGATACAAATGCATTTCAGTCATATTTAAAGAGATATTATATCTGTAAATCAGTATGTAAGGTCTTCAGTTAAAGATATTCAACAGTTAAAGATAGTTAAAGATATTCAAGAGTATGTCTTTCAAACCTTTCCATTTAAAGACCTCAGTCTTGGCTCCTTTAGACTAAAATTTTCTTTTAATCATGAGCCTGCCTCATGCTTTTGTATCGATTTTTGATGATGCAGGTCATCTATTTCAAAAAATTCAGTCCATGAATGTTGTTCCACTGTACCTTTTCATGTTGCTTGAATGAAAAACTAGTGCTTCACCCTGTGGAACAAAAAACTGTGACCCCACAGCAAAAGTTCAAGAGTCACTACAATATTGGCTTCTATCAAAATCTATCAAAACTTGGCCATGCTATATAACTACAGATTGTAAGTCTGAGCAATCTGGAAACTTGGTGGGAAACTTGTCCCCAAATTCCATTTACCTAGAGCATGGCCAAGCCCAAAAAAGGTGGGAGCCCCCAGAACCTTTCCCCAAAATCACCCCAGACAGTTGCTTCTGGAGAGCTCTGCAGACAAGCAGGAGCTGGTACAGTGCTCAGGGGTATCCTGTCCTGTTGTCCTAGTCAGGCAGCAGAGAGTTAGTCAGTGAAGAGGTAAAAGGAATTGTAACTGAAGAACTATTGGAAATCAAATGGGGATGTAAACTCTTCAACAACACAAAACATACAAATTCTTGTAGGACACAGAGCTCAGGTGAAATTTGGCACAAAGGCTGAGGGTGTATCTATGCTGCAGACACAGCAGTGGCAGCCTTACAGAGCAGGAATCCTGGCAGCAATCTGTGTGGACCTCAAAATCACCATTAAAAGAGAAGCCTAGAATGTTAGATACAAAGCTTTCCACTGTTCAAAGAATGTTAGGGTCACAGAGTCAAGTCTTCAAACTTCAGCAAGTCTCAGAATCGAAGTCACTTGTTCAATCCTAGCTCAACCCTCCTCCAATTAGACACAAGGACAAAGTCTTAACCTCATTTGCATTCCACTTCCCTACAATCCCTCCCTAATGATGATGGACAATGGGCTAGTCATGTATCAGCATCGTGTACCAAACCTAGCTAGTCACTTCAGAACTCTTGCAGCAGCTTTTGCAGAGGCATGCAGGAAAGGGTGAGAGACAGCACATGGGAAAACAGTGGGATTCCGAGATTATGCCAAGTAAGCGGTGCCCCTGCAGTTTCATCCTTCTGTTTGGTTTTCACCAAGTTGCTTGAAATAAAATCTTACTGGACCCCCAGAAACTGCAAGTTCCTCATTCCATGAGTGCAGAACAACTAGACCCCCGAGGCTGATTTTTCACATTCTGCACAACAGGAGCCATGGAGAGCCATAGTTTGAATAATAAAGGAGAGCATTCAAGTTCTAGCACTTAGAGGTATTGGCAGTCCTGAGCTCTATCTCACTGTGCCTCTGGTTCCTATCAGTAAAATGGGAACCGTTTAACCTTACAACTCCTGGCACACAATTCAAACATTAATAGTGTGAAGTATGTGAGGCTGTATGCTCCTAAGCACAGTACTCAGGAGCACCTGGGGGAATTTATAATTCTCACCTCAGTCCAGGATCTGAGAAGGCTGCAGCATAACAGGTTCTAGGTTAACAGGTTCAGCAATGGGGACTGTTACTTTGTCCACTTGAACGAGGCAGAAAATTTTTGTGCAAACCAGGGGGATGTGATAGTGTCAGTAAAAAACAAACCTACACTTGTGAGGAGGCTGCAGAACATGGTAGCAACTGACATCCTTATCTCTGGTGTTTCCTGACTCTCAAGTACTGTAATTCAAAACTTAAATATATATTTAATTATTTATTTGTTTAATGTAGTATATGATAACCGAAAGAACGCCTAAGAGATGGTGCCATTTTTCACCTACATACAATAGATCAGCAACTAGAATTTGCTGTATTTTACTGCAACCTGTGATCATTATTTGAGCAAGGATCTCAGATTCACCTTACAATCATCAATTTTGAAAAGTTTGTTGAATACTTAAGTCCAATTCCTAAATAGCTGCATAGTGGTTCAGAATTACATTAAAGCACAGTATTTTATATAATGTCTCAGATGAACAGGTCCTCACTCCAACAAAGGAGTTACAATTCAGGTGAATTCCCCAATCATTATGTGAATTCCAACCAAACCCACACATATAGTGAGAACACCAGAAGTGTAAAATAGCTCTACAAAAATTATGAAAAGCACAGAAAAACTTAAGGCTACTATTAGTGGTACTGTAGTGACTACACTCATTGTTTAAAAAACAAATCCCAGTCAGTAAATCATAAAGAGTGACTGCTGGACAGCATAGATCTGTCCTGAATACAAGACTCTACAGGGCAGCCCTGTCCCAGGAGCCCACCAAGAGCTAGGCTGCTCTTCCTAACCTCCACTGTAAAGGTTAAGGGAGAGAGGGAGGGAGGGAAGGAACACATTGTAGCAGTATTTTTATGCACAGCCTCCTTCACACAGCATCATAACCACGCTGTCTGCCTCTTTGAGAGTGGTTGAACTAAGGTTCGGCTGCTCCTTCTCTAGCCAAGGTTCAGCTCCTTGCTCCAGTTGACATACTCACTGCCCAGCCGTGTACTGCTGCCCTCCGCTCCAGTGCATGAACATCAGGGCAGAAACTTCCTAAGGAACACTGGGGAAAGCTGTGCAACCTGCCCTGCTCCCATTTCTGGAAACTGGACCAAAGACCTCCCAGCATCTTATCTAACTCCAAATATGATATAATTTTTATTAATTAAGCTGTCTAGTGCTTACTTTCTTTACAGGCATGCTAGGCATCTGAAACCTTAACAAGCAGATGAACAAGTAACTATGTAAGAACCTGCAAAGCCCTCATCACCATGACAATTTCATCACAAGTTTTGTGTTGATGGGATATGACATCATATGACAGTTAAAACTTTTGTTTTGTTTACTGCTCTTAAGCAGTGGCTACCAGTTACACTGTTGGTCTCACTGTCAGTCAAGGCTGAACTACAATGTCAACTCTGAAGGATAAAAGGAACTTGTACAGCTGTGTGCCTGACTGGCATCAAATCTATTGCAACGAAAAAGAAGCTGGTCTGACAACTAGTAAATAATGACACATTTAGATCAGCTTACATTCCCTGTCTTCTCACTTTAAAAAGCTGGGAGAAGAGCCATAGGAATATGCACTGAAGGTATGAGAGACAAACGGATAAAATAAGTGTAAAAACAAGGACAAAAATATCAGAGACATAAAACCATCTAAACAAGAAACAATTTCTGGGGTCAACAGATGCTCTTTGTACATATTTTGTTGTGTCATCAGATAATTTATTTAATGACTATTAGTTTCTCACCAACATATTATGAATAACACTTAAATTGCAGTGGATGCATAACCCTGGGACATTAGAATTCTATCCACCTTAAATAAAAAGTCTAACTTCATCAGCTTTAATACCCACTTGCTTTTAAGAAGTTGGCTACAGCTTCATGGCTGCCTGCCCAGGTCCTTTGCTCAATCAAGCAATAGTTGTCTTTGACCAAAAAAGAAAAAAGACCAGCTAACAGTATCCTTGCTGAATGTCTGCTGGTATCTGCTATTAATATAGGAAGCAGTAGATTACAGGTAAAGACAGATTAATATTTAGGAAGCCATAAAAGTACAAAATTAGCTGCTTTATTAATTCATTATTGAAACTACCCATTTTAATTTTTTTTAAAAACTACCATGCAATTTTTAAGCTTTATTTTAATTGTCTGTACATAAGAGCTAATGTGTAGACACAAAGACTGTATCACACACTATTTACCTCCGTATTATACAGCACCAGCATGTCACAGTGCCCTAGGCAAGGTCACCAAACTCTTAACAGTGCTGTAGGATGTAGCAGAGGAATCCATCTTTGCAAATTACCTTCATTACACATGATTCTGCTCATAAATCTTGATGTATTGCTTTCCAGTATAATAACTCTAGCTTGCACTTGCATGTACCCTCTAGGTACATGGAATATTTTACAAATGCAACTTGCAGGCATAAAGCAAATGTGCTGCTGCAACAGTGCAGCTCTAACTGACCCAATATAATGGCACACCCACCTAGCTCTGTGTCCTGCTCTCCACTTTGGGATGGCAAGACTGCAGAAGCTGGGTTTTCCAGAGAAGTTAGGTGTCCTAAAGCTATAAAAGTGTCTGGAATTAAAAAGAAAAAAACCCCTACACACAAAAAGCACCCCAAAATATCCTCAAAACACCCAGAAATAACACCCCTTCCAAACCTGACCAGTTTTCTTGAGGAGTTACGTGTCCTCCTGACATGCAAACCTTGCATGGACCCAGCCTAGACCTGCAAGTGACCTGAACCTGTAAGAGAATCAGGTGAGCTACTTCCCGGAGGCAAAGTCAACCCTTTTGATTCCGACGTGGGGCTACCTAGAAGTTTAGCCCTTAGCCGCTGCTTGTGGCACTATCACCACTGCACCCGCCAGAACCCTGGGCAGGTGCTGGAGGATCCCACCTGCCCGACCGCTGTCAACCCGCCCGTGCCAGTGTCTGAGACAGTGATGGGCACTTCCCGTCGTATCCGTCCCGCAGTCGTGGGGCGACCCCTCGCAGCAGCGGGGACCCTCCGGTCCCCCGGGCTCTCCCATCGAGTGGAGGCAGAGGCAGCCGCGGCGCGGCAGGACTGACCTGAGAGCCGCCGCTCTCGCACATTCCTCCAGAGTAAGTCCCAGGCTTTGGCGGTGGAGTCCCGCAGTTGCTCGCTCAGCGACCGCCGGAGCCGCGCCTTGCCTGGCCGGTGCGGGCTGCTCATGCTGGGCGGCCCCGCATCGCCGCCCCCGGCAGCCCCGCTCAGCGCCGGCCGCCGNCCCCCTTCACCTGAGCTCCGCCCGGCCCCGGGGCAGCGGCGTGGCCACCAGCCCTCCTCCGCGCCCAGCGCCTCGCCGCCCCCTCCTCCTCCCGGTGCCGCGGGGGCGGGGAAGGTGCCCCAGGGTCCGGACCGGGTCCTGCCTCAACCGGCGCGTGAGAACCGAGCGGCCGCCCCGGCCCTGGGGTCTGACCCACCGCTGCGAAAAATGGCTATTCCAGCCCTCTCTCCTGGCCCGCGACCCTCGGGCTGAAGTACCAATAACGAAGCCACCCGCGCCTGAATGTCGCGACCGCTCCCGTGCCCGGGACCCTTCATTTGGGGCCGGGCCAAGTGCTCCCTGCTGCCCCTGGACAGCTACCAGCAACCGCCGCTATCCCCGCAAAAAAGCCGCATCCCGGCTCTGAGAACTGAGCACCCGAAACCGACTGGAAACTGGGAATCTGCCCCGCACTGGGCTGCCTTTCCCCAGGAAACTGAAATAGGTGCTTCAGCTCTGGCGTGACTTTGGCGAGAAGAAAAAAAAAATTTTTTTCCTATGTCTCCATCACCTGAGCTCAAGCCACTGTCCTCGTCCCACAATCTCTCCCATTTCTTTGATTTTTTAACTGCATTCCATCCACCTACCTCCCACATCCTTTCCCTGCTTTATCCCTTTCGCCCCTCGGCATCACCTCTAACAAGCTCTTATGCTCGAAAAATATTTCAAACCAGAACCCTGGAAGCCACTTTTTGCACATATTTACAGACTAAAAGAAATCTGAATCCCACCAACCCTGGATGAGCCACATCAGGGCTCTTTACCCCATGTAGGAAACCAACTCTGGGTCTCTGCTTCCCCTGTGATCTGACAAATACAGTTTTAACAGTGACCCCCTTCCCCATCCTGGCCACACACAGAGTTGATGGTTCCCAGCATGACTGGCAGCAGAGAGTCTGAGAGCTGAGACTGAGAACAGGGGCTTCATTTCATTTAGTCACAAACCATTACTTGTGGCTTACTCTTTGTGCAGAGTATTCTTAATGTGCAATAAAGATGCTGATGTGCCTGAAAGTGGGTGCCACACAATGAAACAGCTGAATGCTCTGCTAAACCAGACATGTTAAACATTATTGATATCCCTGTCTTGTTAAAATTAAAACAGGAATATCAAGCTATAACCATAGGAGCTCAAAGTAAACAAGCTATTTTACTCCATGCTATTGCTCAGTTTTAATAATGTCTCTTTCTTACTCCCTGATATGAATTTGTTTTCCATTGTCCTTGCTCGTAGAAGTTTAATCTTAAAAGACTCATCTTAACCTATGCTTACTTTATCTGATGCAGTTAAGATGTGCTCACCTAGGACTTGGGGTGCATCACTTCTGCAATCCCAGCTACAGTATCCTCTGAATGAATGGTCAAACTCTTGTGAGAAAAAGAATGCCTCCCAGGGAAGGATGCATCTAAGATCTGGAAGGGGGACAGCAAAATTATGTAAACACTCCTACATCCTATGATCCAGAGCAAACACCTGTTGATGTTAATGGGGGAAGTGAGGATTACAGTTCACACAATCAGTTCTTCTGCACTGTAAATCTGTGACTGACTTTTGCCTTACTTCATGTAATTCCCTACCAACACAACCATTACTAGTAATAAAGCCTAAAATGATTGTTTTCTGCTACAGGTTCCTTTCTGCTAAGAACCACAAAGAGATGAGAAATTAATTTCTGATACTGTACTCAGCTGCCCTGTAAAGATCAGTGGTGACACAGCTTAAAGGTGAAACCATAAGGTCAGTTTTGAAGGTTTTGTGTCATACTGCTGTGTCACTACTCAATAAACACCAGCCTGTGTCAGTCAGGACAGCAACTTTCACCAGTGCTCTTCTGACAGCCACACTTCAGTATGTCCTCTCACTGTGCCCACCCCATCTGGAAGACGGATCTCCCTTCAGCTGCTTTCTGTGATGGCTGAAATGTAGCAATACCACAAAAAAACCAAACCAAACCAAAAAAAAACCCCACCTCTCTTCCTTTTCATACCACTGTGGAAGATGTTACTTTATCAAAAATGTCCCTAGACTGCCAGGTTTACCGAAAGCAGCTAATGAGCAATGATAAACTAGCAATTGCTAACTCTGAGTACATAATGACACCAAGTTATCTGACTGCAGGTTATGAAGATAAACTCCATTGATATGGCTGTGTTTCATAATCAGCAGCAGAAATGAATTGGCAAGCGCAGACAAAACTGTGGCAGCCAAAAATCTTACTAATTTCAGGAAAACTAAATCCAGCAGAAAGAGCAGACACTGTACTTTTGTCCCAAAAGAAAACTATGCTGTTGAGCAATGAAAAAATAACTCATGCAGCAACTGTCCCATTTCTATTTTATGCCTTTAATTGTAGTCAGCTGTTCAGAAGTTGAGTTGCTAACACAGGTATTTTTTATGTATTATACTTCATATTACCAGTTACAGTAAAAGCTCTTCTATACAACCTGCTTGAAGAAAGCTATGTGTTAGGGGTCATTCATGGATCAAAGATGCTCCATTTTTAGGATGTTAGAGAGTATGACTGAACGGTAAAGTTCTGGTCTTCTTCCATGCATCTTCATCTGTTGGTTAAATGCATGCAACTGATCAGTGCTCTTGTCTACAGCTTGAAACATTTTGACATCCTGAACAAGATGGGTATATTTCTGTGGGGAAGAAAATGCAAGCACATCTTCCACCAAAAGAGCAGTTTTCCTGCTGGATACTAGTAATGCTAAAATGGTTCTGCTCAAAGTAGTGTAATAAAAACACTGCGTGAAGAACAGAAAGGAGGAAATCCTCAGTTGCCTTAAAAGAAGCTGAACTATGATTTTTGTCTTGATAACAGAATATTGGTAGGAATTGAAGTCTTGCAAGCATGCAAAATGGGGAGAAATCTAAGGTGATTATACTCATGCTCTGATGGCACTGTGGCAGAGAAGTCTGATGCTCTAATTGTATATTTAGCAATTTACAGTTCCTCCCGATCACCATGGTGATTAAATGCTGAGTTAATAGACAATGTATAATAATCTGGCCTCTAATTAGCAGTGTGATTTAAATTTGCTACGGATTCCATTATGCAGCCTGATCTAGGCCTAATAAACTTGCATTGCATGTGGTAAGAAAAGCATCAGCTCTAAGGCAAGGTGATGCTGGGTTAACAGTTGGACTCAATGATCTTAAGGGTTTATTTTGCCTAAATTGATTCTGTGAAACTACTGAAACACTACAATAAAAGTGCAACTCCTTCCCTGGTTTTCCTCTAGTTCTTAATTATGGTGAGTCAGTTTTTGTTAGTTTAGCCTCTTCATAATATTTGTCTGTTTGTAGAAGAAACAAATTGGATATGCCTTGTACATCCTTAGTTGTACATCCTTTGCTCCTTACACTTGCATCCCTTAAAAAGCAATAATAAAGCAGAAGAGGAAATACACTAGTACTACTGGATCGATGGCACTGTCTGATGATCATCAGTGCAATGCAAACTTCTATATACATCTACTTCTTCAGGAACTGACTGTAAATTAATGAAGCTTCTTGAAGTTTATTGTACTTGAAATGGTGTTACTGTTACTGTTTTGCAGCTTCAAATAGTAGCTCAAACAGGCGGATATAAATAGACCAAGCAATATTTATAACCTTGGCAATGATATTTATCTCTTTGGGGGTCCTAGAGCTCTGGAATTTGTTTTCTCTCACTGACTAAATGTCCTATGTGTGATGTTGCAAGTCTGTGTTACCACTGGAAGGGAAGAAAAGATTTGAGGTTTCCCACTGCTTGTTTGCCTAATAGCAGACTGCAGGGAATGGCACACTAAGTCTGTGGTTGAAGTTCTGTGAAAAGCACCAAGGGGAGTAGGTGTCCTCTTTGACATCTAAGTAAATAAACAAACTTTTTGGATAGAGAAAAATAAGAATCACCGGGGGCAAGGACAAAATGTTCCAGCTTGTTCCCTGGCACTCTCCTTGCTTGTTAGTGACACATGCAAATAATAATAATTTTAAGGTAGCTTTAACGAGGATCCATTATACAGTAGTTAGTCTGACTCAGTTGATCAAGAGATTGGCATCTATCTGTTCATCCTTCTTCATTTCAGCTCTGTTCCACATATTGCCAACAGCAGAGCTCTGCTGGCTTTCATGAGTTGGGTCCAAATCCTTTCACTTTTGTTCACAGTGATTAATGCTGAAATAAACAAGACTTCTTGCAGTATTCGCTGTGAAAAGGCTCTAAGTCTGCTCAGATAGACTATAGTAACGTAACTCATGTTACTGTATATCTGCTGTTCCATGGTGCTCCCTCTCCCTTGATGAAACTGGCATGGAGGGGATGGTGGGGGATGCAGCTTTTCTTCTGTTCATACAGAGGAAGATAGTTTATTATGATTAAACTGCATCACCAAAGCATTTAGAACCAGAAGCTGGATGGAGCACAAGTATGATCTTTGCTCTCAGCAGATTACAAACAAAATACAGAATTAGACATCAGTGGAGAGAAATGCTAATTGGGGAAGGAAGGGTGGAGTACAAGACAACAGTAAAACGATACTGGCTCACGTAGAAACTACTGGTGTTAGCACACCAGAATTAGTTTCTGGAGACACTGACACAAAGCAAGTTACCAAGAGGGTCTCCAAGGAAGTTAATGTGGTAACTTCATATATTCAGAAGATCAACTCCCAAGCATGAGGGGCACTTTTAGAGAAAGCAAAAAAAACCATGTTTAAAAACATAATGAGTAGACAATGAAAGCTGGCATCCTGTATAGACAAACTGTAGGAATCAAGCTGTTAATACTGAACAAATGATAGACTGGGAAGGGAAAAACCTTCAGCCTTAAACCTAGTCTCCACTTAATGCAACATAAAGGCAGGATGAACAGCAGTGACTAGTGATAACAGAGAACTACCAGAGTATTTATATTTGGGATGTACTGAAGCAGGTCAGATTGAGTCTATCAAGACAGAGTAAGTGAGAATAAAAATGACATTGTAAACATGGGAAGAGTTTCTCCTAGAGCAACCAGAAATTTTCATGTGGAAAACTCCTTCTGGCAAAAAAAAAAATTTCTCAGAGAATACAAATTGTTCTGGTAAAACCTGAAAATTCTGGTAAAAACATTTTCCTGTTTTTTACCATAGAGCAGGATTTGCACATTCTGGCCAACCCTGAATTCTTCTCTCCATCTCACATTTCTATCTGTATCTAGCTCATGCAGATGATTTTTTAATAACTCACAGTATCACAGTAATGATGAGGCTGGAAAAAACCTTAAAGATCATCCAGTCCAACCTAAAACCAACCAAGTAAACCTAAACATCTGACATCTAGATCATGCCACTCAGCAATTCATCCAGCCTAACCTTGAACTCCTCCAGGGATGGTGACCCAACCACCTCCGTGGGCAGCCTGTTCCAAAATTGGATCAAAATTGGATTTGACCTTTTCCTAATGTCAAATCGAAACCTTCCCTAATGGAGCTTAAGACTGTGATCCCTTGTCCTGTCTCTAGTGTCCAGGGAGAAAAGACCAACCCCCGCCTGACCATAACCACCTATTAGGTAGTTATAGACAGCAATAAGGTCACCCTTGAGCCTCCTCTTTTCCAGGCTAAACAGACCCAGCTCCATCAGCCTCTCCTCATAGGGCTTACCTTCCAGCCCTTTCACCATTTTAGTTGCTCTTCTCTGGACTCGTTCCAGCACCTCGACATCCTTCCTAAACTGAGGGGTCCAGAATTGAACACAATACTCCAGGTCCGGTCTAACCAGTGCTGAATACAGAGGGGGAGGATAACCTCCTCCCTGCTGGCCTCACCATTCCTGATACAGGCCAGGATGCCATTAGCCCTCTTGGCCACCTGGGCACATTGCTGACTCTTGTTAAGTTTACCGTCCACCAATACCCCCAAGTCTCTTTCTACCTGAGTACTCTCTAAGAACTCCATTCCCAGCCTATAGTTCTGCCTGGTGTTGTTATAACCAAAATGCAGAACCCGACACTTAGACTTGTTAAAACTCATCCTTTTAGAGTCTACCGATCTCTCCAGTCTGTCCAAGTCCCTCTGCAGGGCCCTCCTACCCTCCAACAAATCAACACAGGCTCCAAGCTTGGTGTCATCTGCAAATTTGCTCATGATGGATTCCAACCCATCAACAGTATCATCAATGAAGATGTTGAACAGGACCAGACCTAACACTGATCCTTGGGGGACACTAATAGTAACAGGTCGCCAACTAGTTGCCACACCATTTACCACCACTCTCTGGGCTCATCCATCCAACCAGTTCCTGACCCAGCACAGTATATTCCTGTCAAAGCCCCTTGCTGCCATCTTAGCTGGGAGTATATCGTGGGAGACTGTGTCAAATGCCTTACTGAAATCTAGGTAAACCATGTCCACAGCCTTCCTCTCATCAACCAGCCAAGTCACTTGATCATAAAAGGAGATCAGGTTAGTCAGGCAAGACCTACCCCACCTAAACCGATGTTGACTGGGCTTAATGTCTTGACCATCACACAGTTGTTGCATGATAGCACTTAGCACTAACTGTTCCATAACTTTGCCCGAACATTTGCCAATTTCCAATCATCCGGGACCTCACCTTTGACCCACAACTTCTGATAAATTATGGAGAGCAGTTCTACTTCTCTGATGTTGTCTCCTTAACCCAGTCTAAATTGTCACAGAAGAATGATGAACTTCATGTGATGGTCCTATTTGATGGGTAGGAGGATGTTCTCTTTTGCGAGAATGGTGAGAAAGGGGACTGGGAAGTAACTGGCACAAACTGTCATTGGTCAGATTACTGTCTGAGTAAATGGAGCAATTCTACTGAACAGTAGACAACAAAACTGATACTTAAGCTGAAATGCTGCGGAATTGCAGAACAGAAGCCCTTGCACATGTCTCAGATAGTAGAGGAGAGGAATGGACGAAACAAACCAAGTGCCAATAAACTTTCACTTCCTTTCATAAGATGTTCTGTGGACATGTTTAAAATATGGTATGTTGCAAATATGAGAGCAACATACCAGTCACTGTAGAAATAGCTAATCCTTCAATGATTAAGCAACTGGGAATGTGGAATACATTTTATTTGTGTAGATACAGTGTTCTTTTACTTCAGCAGGGCTTGAAAGTTTGAGGTGATTAATGCCCTTGAAAAAGTGAGAAGCTATGTTGAAACATGAAATTCTGAAGCACAGAATATTGACCCTGTTCTTCTCATTCCAGCTTCTGATGTCTGACTTTTCCCCTACCTTTTCAGTTGCTGGACCAAAATATATTATTCTAAACTACATCTTTGCTCTCAAAGTGCTCATTTCCTTAGTATTATATTGGGACCTTCTCTAAACCAAGATTATTTTTTTTAAAAACTTCCAACTGTTATTACCATCACAGTGGAAATAATTGGAACATTTGTGTAAAAAAGCCTTGCAGCAGTCAGTGGCAATTTAGCACACATCATATCTGGATATTGGTTCAGAGACCTGGAAGCTTGTTCCTTTTTTTATAACTCTCCTGTATTACAGAGGAAAACATGATCAATCTTGACAAGAGGTTCTAACAACCATGCAATGGAATTGTTTCCCAAACCAATTTACTTATAAAAATAAGACCTTTTTTCCCAGATAGACAAATAGCCCTTGTGCACAGTCATTTTCCTAGTGATCAGGCTGGTAGCATATTGGCGAGTAACATCACAATGCAATCTATGTATTTTTACAGAGCTTCGTTTACTACTTCATTACATGATACTTCATTACACAGCTACTATTTTAACTAATGTAAAATATTTTAAATAGATGTATTTAATAGAATTGAAATGCAATGCTACTAACACGTTTGGACTGCAAATAAGAATGTTGTTCCCAGTTGTAAAAGGGGATAGAATTTCAGGTAGACAGATTATAACGACTATAATAAAAATTTGTCTGAGGCCCAAGCCAACCTCTATTAACCTGAGCAGTTCTGCAGGATCTTGCATAATTAAGGCTAATTTGAAATTTCTTGCTTTCACAGTAAAGAAGGACCAAATGGCTGTTTGCAGTATTGTCTGAGTCTCAATCCAAGTGAAGACTGGTGGTGATTTGCTTGCAAACATCATTTCCTGCAGCCCTGTTAGGAAGGTTTCCCAGCCGGCTCAGAGCTTGCCTAAGCCCACTCCATAAACCCAGCTCTGGCACTACAGAACCCTCTGTTCCAGCAATCTAAGTGGTACTGCCATTTTTTTGAGTATAAAGAACTTAAGGTAGAATGTTCATTTCATGACATTTAACATATCAGGGTATTCCCACTGAGAAGCAGGAGGATATTCATACTGAGAAGAAGGGGATGGACCAGGTGGATCTGCAGTAATTTCTATCAAAAAACCATCTCTTTTTCTGTGAGAATGTTTGGTAGTGTCAGGCAGCACCTGTATTCCATTAACTCCAAAAGCATTTCAGTCTTTACAGTAACCAGGAAATGTTATATTAAGCAGTCAGCAGTAACAACTGCAGTTGCAGTTTTTAGAGCTATGCAGAGAACAGTTTAGTGTGAGTTGCTGAGAGTTTTCCTCTTTTTTGAAACACTAACAGGCCTATGGTACTTCCCTTGAAACCATTACACAAATCTTTGGAGAAAAATTGCCTAAAGACATCGACTGTTTTTTCAGTAATGGTTTTGCACAACCAGTAGGTTATACAAAACTGTAAACTGCAATCTAAAGATTACTTGTTAAAACAAATCTGTATAGTCTTCACCTCAGTTTCACTTACACTCTTTCTGCCCAATCTGTGGGAGCTTGCATAATGGTGTTATTTCATTCAAGATTCAGTATCTTGGAAACAAAGTTGTTATATTTTCATGTGGACTGTACTACAGATATGCACAGGAAGGTAAGCTATGAGGTGTCACTGCAGTGTAGACAGCAGAATTTATGAGAGCGCTGCTGTATAAATACAGTCTGTAAAATAATTCAACAGTGAGAAATGAAATAATCCACCGCACAAAGTGTAACTTATTGTAGTCTTCCAAATAGATTCTTCATGTAAGAGGCAAAAAACCCTATGAAATGCGTCATCCATTTGCTGTGAACAGAATTGAATTTTAATAGTGACATTAAATTACATTATATTATATAACTAGGAACATCAAACACCATGGGAGAAGGCTAGGAAATATTGAGATATTTTTATCTTTTCTTTTGGGATCAAAAGAAATATTTGGTAAAGCAACTAAATTCCCAAGAGAATTTTCCCCCTACAGGGACTGCCCTGTAGCTGTTCCAGCATACTGAAGGCAGAGAGAGCTTGAGGAGGTGTTTCTCCATCCCCAAATGCTGTGTACAGTGATGTGACCATAATGATGACAGAGGTCACAGCCACTGCTCTCTGCACCACTCACTTTCCAGAAAGGATCATCTTTTTTTTTACCTAGAATTACTTGGAAAATTGATTCCAGAAAGAACAGAGGAGGCTTCATTCTCCCAAGAACTTTATGATGCTGTAGGTACAGTGTTTACTTATACTACTGTCATGCAGACTCTCTTCAACAGGTTTTTGTCATTTTGTGCTAACATAAATCTGTTCAGTAGTAATTACCTGAGATTGTTCTACATTTCAGGGGAAAAATTTGAGTCATTTACATTACAGAAGCCATGTAAATTGTTTGGAGAGTAGGTGCTAAAGGGATTATAACTCAGCAGGATTTTACACAGTGGTAGGTTTTGAGACAGAGGATCAGTTAATTTACCTGACAGAATATTCATGTTGAATAATCCTTGATGTTAATTTGATCAAAATTATCAAATACATAGTTTGAGTTCAGGACTGAAAAATATTTTAGTGCCACTGCTAAAGCAGGGAGGGGCAAGGAGGGGGGATCTTAAGTATATAAGGAAACCAAATAATAGGTGTCTTGTGGTTCAAACTGGAGGCTATTCCCAATCTCTATTCTGAAATGTTGCTAAATGATTTTCCAGTGATATAAAGTAGTTCACTGCTGTCAGTCAAGTCATAAGGAATACAGTTTTGTCTGGAAAACATTATGCTTCTGTAAGAATTAAATAGATTTGGATTTATCCACTTCCTTCCTGTCTTGTAGCTCATCTTTTATAGCTGATCAGGACAACTGCAAAGTGGGATCCATGTGCTACTAGAAAGTAACAGTAGGCTCTTGCTCTGTCCAAAATAAATTACCCTTTTAATGGAGAATTGATGAAACTCAAGATCTTCTCAATAATCACCCGGGACAATCTCCCTTCCTACAAGAACTGCTCTAATAGTTCTTTTAAAAAATACCCTACAATTTAGACCAAACACTAGCAACTATCTCACATAAATCATGAAGGTCTTGACTTGCTAAAGAAATTGGAAAGATTCCCATATGCTTCACTGAAAAATTTTATACAGTGGATACTTTTCTTTCTCTGTTAACTTCCATCATGCTTCTTAAGAATATGTCAAGCATAAAGAACTCCATTTCTTCCTGATTTATGATCCTAAACAATTGGTGAAACAGCTTCCAGCACATAAGGGTGCTACTTGTTCCATATCTTGCATCCATTGGTTATTCCTATGACTTAAGGTTGAGTAGGAACTTGGTGCTGAACCTTTTTTTCATTAGGGAAGCAAAATGAAAGTATCTTCCCTGCACATGATCCTTCACTGACTTCTCTGAATATTTCTTTTCAGACAGTTTGTAATGTTGACAATGCAGGACATCACTGTGATACAATTCCCTGTATGTATATAATTGCATTATTAGGACATTAGTGATCTTCTTTATGATTCATAAAAATTTGCATTTTATTTGCTTTCTCAACTAGTGCTGCACATTGAACACCTGTCTTCACTGAGCTGTTTTAATTAAGCTGTCCATAATGGAGCCCAGGTATTTTTCTGTACTGGTAACACTTCATTAAGTATGCAGTATCAGTGAATGCTTCAGATCATTCCAGAGCATTACCCCACACTTAGATGAATTGAAATCCCACCTGCTTTGAGGTTGTCAAATCAACTCGCTTTGGTGATTTGAATTTGGTTCTCAGATGTTTTTCTAATCTTTGGTTCCTCAAGAAATCTTGAGTTTGCCATGGATTTTGCCATCTGTTCACTCACTTGTCAAGATAATGAAGCTTTAAATGATACTTGCTCTAGTAAAAATCTTGAGGCAACCTATTATTAGCCCCTCTTCATTCTGAAAACTGACAAGTTTAATTGGGGTGTCTTTACAAAGTTTATGTTCTATTACCAAAATTTCCTTCCCACAATGATTTCTCAAGTTATTTCCTCTGTGTTTTGAAGATCTCTGGAATATTAGTTTGGAAACCCTAGATAAGTTTTATCTCTTCCTGTTTTCCTGGGCAAAAGCTGTTTCTCTTTTCCTTTACAAAGCTGTATTGGATCCTTCATCTGTATTCTCATCTGGGAATATTATAGCTTGCTTGTTTTTTACATTCAGAAACATGTATGATAATTAATATAGGAAGTTGAAAATTAATTTGCTGTCCAAATGGACTTCTTTTAATCTTTAAATATAAGTATTCTGTCTGCCTTGGACAGCTGAACCTGATGAGTGTATTGTATTTCTCCATTTCTGACCACGCTTCATCTCTTACTTGCAAAGAGGACTCCAGAATGCATTCGTACATGAGCATTAAGTATGGAAACAATCTGCCCAGGAACACAAAATTCATTATTTAAAAAACCATGACCCCAATTCTTACACCCTAAGTCACTGGCCAATTTTTAGAAGTGTTAACTACTCATCAGCCCCTTCTGAAATATTTTTTGAAAATCATGTGATTTATTTAAAGGCATAAACAGGAATTGAGGAGTTCAGGATTTGATTATTTTTTTTAGCTTTGCTTCTTGCTACCCACAAAGTTGGCTGATCCTCAGTCACTCAAAGAGACATGGCATATGTGTGATGTCATGGCATATCATTATAGGGCCAACAAGCAGAAGGAAAAGTAAGAAATTGTTTTGACTGCAGAGTAGACAGGGAGTATTGTAAATGGCATTAGAGAGCTTGCAGAGCTGTTTGACCATTTCATTGGGAAACAAAGAGGAGCTATGGTGTGCAGTGGAGGCAACAGGAGAGTCAGAAAGAAGAAAAGGAAAGAAGATGGCTCTAAGGCATCACGAGCATGAGAGCAATCAAGAGAGTAAAGTGACAAAGCCTTTAAGAGGAAACTGAGAAGAGACAAAACCAGTAGGTAGGATTTGTGCATAGTGCAGAGAAACATGCAGAGCAACAAAGAAAGTGCTTTGCATACACTGTTGGCTGTTAGCACTGCTAGTCCAGGTTAACTGAATTAATGGCATTAAATGTAAGTTTAGACTGCTTGACTTTACCCTTCATTCATTTCAACTTAATCTGTGAACAGGAAATGCTAATAAAATTTCAAAAGCAGTAAGATTCCCATTCCTTATATTGTAGTCACCCATTGCTAAAGGAGACCTGAGGGAGGAGTGAACCTGGAATGGAAAGGGATGTCCCTTAGAGGGTGACTCATTTCATTCCAAAACAGCTGCTTAGAAGAGGTGCTACAGAGGAGCAGGACTTGATCCACCTGAAGAATCTTTCTAAGATTTACTTAGAAAGCCATATTAGACTGTAAGTAAAGGCAAACTATCAATTTTATCTCATGTTTTCTGTTTCTGTGGAAAGTTAATAGAATTTCAGTATTTAAACAATGTAGACTCATTTGAAAATCTTACGTTGAGTATGTTTCAGATTTGCTCTAGCCTTTTTAGAAGTCTACTAGATTTAAAACACACTCCTCACAATTCTCAATAGAATTTGTATTCAGAAACACTATGACTTATTTCTCCTTTTGTTCTTTTTTTAAACATGGGCTACTTTTTGATGTGGAGACACTGGAATTGTTTTGCTTTTGAATAACAACTTTTCTCTTGCAGCACCAGCTGTAAAACATGAACACCTTGTTGGATCACACTCTAGAAATCTGAAATGGGATTACTGCCAAAGCTCAGGCCTTCCTTTTTATTTTGACTGTTGCACTGCTCTTGTTTCTATTAGTATCACATTCCTACCACTTGTGCTTTTCAGACACCTACGGCCAAACTTGTTCCCAGTGTATCTCCACTGAACTCAATGGAGTTGCAACAGAAGTGAATTTGTCTAAGTACGTCTGTAAATTAACCAGTCATTTAAGCTGGAGAGTGACAGTGATAAGCAATAGCAGTACAGGAGTGGTGACAGGAAGATATTGCCTAGTTAGTTTTGGACAGTTGACACGAACTCCGTTGTCAGATAAGTCTTGCTGACTGTGGGAAAAGCTGAGTTGGAAAAGTCACACTCACCGCCTGCTAGCTGTAGGAGCAAAACAGATCTGGAATGCAGAGGAAATCTTGACATTATCTGTTCCCCCAACCCCTTACCAGTCAGGCAATCAAAATAGCTATCTGAGTATCAGCTGTCTCTGTTCCTGGTCTGAACAAACCTGCTTTCTTGGCAAAGGAGACGAGACAAAGAGAAAGAAAGAGTTTAAAGTGGATGTGGGGGAATGTTTCCTGCCAAAAAACAGGAGCTGCCTTTCTGTAACAACTGAAAGGGTAATGACAAAATAAGCCTAGTGCTGTAAACTGAGGTTGCTCTGTGGTTTCTACAGGACAGTGATGCACACTCAACAACCCCACGGACCTACTTCATCACTCCACTTGGGCTCTGTTGACATTGTCAAGGACAGCATGCCATGCACTTTGGTGAAAGAAGGAACAAACCCAAGGGAACAAAACCACTGGAAAGTACTCTGTGCTCATCCAAATTGGGTTGTGTAAGAATAAAGTGTAGCTACTGCAAGTGAACACTTGAAGTTTAAAGGTATGTTTCTCTTTAGCACTCAAAAGACACAGGATCTTCAAGACATAAGAAAGCACAATAAACTGTACTTATATCAATGGTCCACATACAGATCACAATGAATTAGAGGAACTTTCACATATTTCTGTATACACTCAATTATTCATGTATGTGTAGCTTAATAGTCTGGGTATCATACATATATGGTTGTTGTTTCACTTATTAAATTCCAAGGACATGGGGCCATAGAAGAGGAACACAGCAAAAATAGCAACACATGAAAAGCTGCACTTTAAATTACATCACTGAATACTTTGAGTTCTCCAATATGTCATTCAGCCACTGAATGAATGTACTGCATCAGTTCTGTCTGTCTTACATACTGGTGAAAATACACAGCAGGAGAAATTTAGTTTCACTTTGGAAAGACATCTTACATTGTTGTAACCAAATGAGAATCCTGAGAGCCATAAATTGAATATTTCAACAACATGTTGATGACCAGACAAGAAAAGACAGAGTGTGAAAAGCAGGGCTAACTTTATGTGCTATATGTTTATAAAACAACAGGTGCCAATATCATCTAGTGATGCTAGAGCACCTATGCCCAGCCTATTGAAACACCCTAGAACTAGTGACATCTCTCAATGGAGGCCTGGCATAGACTGCAAAGCAGCTGCTGCTGGGAAAGGCTGTACAGAAGACCAGTAAGCTGTAGAATGTTGTAATTCTTCCTTTCTGTGTTCTCTCTACATTGCTTTGGGGAGCAAGCACAGAAGTAGTAGTTTCCTGAGTCTCTCCCTCCTAGTTTTACACTCTAGATCCTTCTGTCTTTGGCAGCAGTGGAACACCGACACTTTGGGCCTTAGCCACTCTAAGGATTACCTTAAGCCACTCTTACTCCAATTCTTCTGTACTAAGAAGCTTGAACTGCCACTGGATGAGACAATGCTAATTGCTTAGATCAGTGCTCTGGCCCACATAAGAAGATAGGATGTCCCTGCAAAGGCAGTGCTAACGTAAACGTCTGGCACTAAACTTGGTATGGACAAAGGATGCAGCAAAGAACACACAGAAGGATGGAGACCATAAGCCAGACATGGATTGACTCATGGATCAACATGCACAAAAATAATCTCTTGATAAATTATCTTAATGCTGAAGTGGAAAGAAATGTAAATGTTTTAACAGTCATCTTTTGGTATGAAGAATGTTGATGATAATGTAAGGCTATAAGGTCTGAGGGAAAGGCCCCCATTACACCTGTATGGTGCTCAGAATGACCAATCACCATGCGTGAGGCCACTGTCACTACCTTACTACAGTTTTAAAAAAAACAACTTAATTTGCAATCCAGGTAACTTGGAGTTTTAAGCCTGCTAAAAGTATTATATACATTTTATGACATCAAATGTTCCTGAGCTTCTTACTTCCTCAGCTACATAAAGGAGTTGTTTTATTCTGAAATGCTGAGAAAAGTGGAAGGTTTGGGTTTTTATGTACAGATATAAATAATTTCCCATATAGCTATAAATGCATAATTAAGGGACTCACCTTATCCATCTAAGTTGCCAATGACTATAATTGGTGCAGAAGAGGATGTAAAAAAGAGGAATCCAGAATCCTTAATACCGTATAGGATAAAACCGCAGGACTCTATGCTAGAATAAGTTCACTTCTCAGAATCAAGGCAACTTAAAAAGATTTATAATTATGAACTTGAAAACTATTCAACCAATCTAAAGGGAAGTTTATATCACTAGCAAGTGATTACCTATCACATGTAATCAAATTTTGCAGCAAGGACTGAATTTAAAGTAAGGAGAAA
The DNA here is from genome assembly GCA_013397515.1 of Upupa epops. Classification (NCBI taxonomy): domain Eukaryota; kingdom Metazoa; phylum Chordata; class Aves; order Bucerotiformes; family Upupidae; genus Upupa; species Upupa epops. Next base: position 310,418 of record VZRI01009651.1, read on the forward strand.
TCCTTACACCCCTGGTAAGCTAAGTTATTAGTAAGCAACACACATTGACAAGTGTAACTGTCCAAGTAATTTAAAAAAGAAAATAAAGCAGTTGCAGTTTGTGGGATGAATTAATATTTAACCTTTGCTTACAAACAAATCACAGAATCACAGAATGTTAGGGGTTAGGAAGGGACCTCAAAAGATCATCCAGTCCAAACCCCCTCCCAGTGTAGGATTACCTAGATTAGGTCACGCATTCAGGCTGGTTTTGAACATCTCCTGAGAAGGGAACTCTACAAACTTTCTGGGTAGCCTGTTCCAGTGTTCTGTCACCCTCACAATAAATATTCAGCATTTCCTTTTATATTACCAAATCAAAGCAATACAAAGCAATTTGTGAACACTGTGCATTCACAGTCCGTCCTTTCTAACAAAAATGTGCAGCTACATTTTTTTTGCAGCATGGCAATCAGGCAGACCTATGCCTTGCACAGAGTGTGCTGAATAACTTCTAGGCTATTTAATTTTAAACCATCATTGCATAGATTTTTAAGTCAATTGTGGTGTAAAACAGTTTTCAGAAGAATTACACCAGGGAAAGATTTACCTTTTTGTTTTAAAACAACTTGTCCTGACATACATACTAGGCTTATATAAGGAAGTTTTCAGGAACCACAAAAAATTCCTGGGTAGGTATGTACCTAATACAGACAAATTTGAAATTAAAGCCTAAAGCCATTATCTTCTCAGACCTTGTGTCAAAGCCTTCACCAAGGCTGGAATACCAATTCAGATCCTCTCAATAATACCCCCACATACAGCAACCTTTGGGTCAGCTCTTCCATTGCACTTGCCTTCCTTATGGCCCTGCCCTCATAACTGACAAATGCCATTATATGCAATGGAATTATACAGGAGATGGTTCTGACATGGCTTTCTTGTTCATATGCAGCTCTGACCTCTTCCTATTGATGAAATTCAGCTGCGGCTTGATAGCATGCTGGAAATTACCAGTTTGCTTTTGTCTGGTGCTCAGAGCTCCATAAATACCAGCATCTCTATGTGTGTTACTGTCACAGCAACTTGCTGGCCTGGATGGAATCTAATACAGAGCATAGGAAGGGCAGAGAGTAGATGATTTTCAGTCGAAAAGCTTGCTAATGCAACTCTCTTAGGAGAGTTTCTTAGCAAGGTGCCCCTATAGTTGACATTAACACTATACAGCTCTTTGTCCTCCTCTAGTGGTCCCATTATATTTAGGGAGAGGATGAGGCAGTGATTACTTCCTTCAAGTTAATGTTGTTATTAGAGATCCTGTGTTCAATTCTAACTTGAGCAACAGTAGAACATTACAGCTTTCTGTTGCTCACGGAAGTGGAAACTGGTATCTCTGACCACAGCCAGTCACAGCTACACAGATGCTGTGTCTTTTTGTGTCACAGTTGTCTCCTCTGAGCAGAGGCTGAACCATAGCAGGCAGTTCAATGGCATCAGTGGCATGGTCTGACTATGGTCCCACAAAAGTTCCTAACTTACAATAGGCACATGTTCCAGCCAGAAGCATTCATCAATGTTTGCCTGCTTGATTTGCAAATAAAGAAACAGCACAGACATCTTGTGTCCTGAACCTTTCAGAGAGAACCTATGTGTCACTCAGATTCATCTCAAAAATTCAGAAGTTAATCCTCAGGAATTGATCCTAAACAGTTAAATAGCAAAAAAATTAGCCAGGGAATTGTTCCACGAGGGAAGTGTTTTCTAATTGGAACACTAAAATTGCTGGATCTACTACCCATTAGAAATGCTTTCTGTGCAAAACAAAAGCTTCCTACTATAGCTCAGGCTTCCATATGTGTGTCTCTCTGAGAGATGTAGTGCTTAGTTAGCATTGCAAAATGCTAAAGATTTATTTTGCTGCCTGCATGCTTTGAAATGTCTAACCTTTAACCTTTTGAAGCTATATCTTGCCCAGGAAATAAAATACAAGGACATAGCTTGCATTATGGCTATCAGAAAGGTCTAAGGGAAAGGTCTAACTGAAACAGAGAACAGGTATTTGCTACTTTTGGAATAAATGTTAAATACCAAAGTGTGCCCTCTGCCATGACTCTTTGAAAACCCCACTTTAAATAAAGTGGTTTGCTCAGATGCAATGGAGCTGGACATAGCTCTTTGCCTACAACCTTTATCAGACGTTTGTTTAATCATAGAAGAAAATGCCTTGAGAGTTCTATAGCTTTATGACCAACACTCCCTCCAGATACAAAACTTTAGAGCAATTTGTCAATTTGCATGAGATTGCCATTTCCAGCAAGGTCCCTGTCATACCTCTTAGGAGTCCAAACCATAAACAAAAATTAGTTAGGAAAAAACATTTTATAATACTTTCATTCTGAAACCACTTACATACTGAAAAATTATTGATATTATTTTTAATATTTATAAGCTCTTGTAATTTCTAGTAGTTTTTTTCTTTTTTTCTAAAAAGTTTCATTGAAAATTTAAATTACAGAAGGAACTATGGAACAAGGAAATGAAGAAAGATATGTAGGATGACATTGAGTACTAGTGTATGTATAAAGTGTTTTTATACATTACTGCTTCATTATTTCATAAGTTTCTGATATGAAAGTATTAGGAATACTACTAATTCCTTAATAGATCTTCAGAGGTCCCTTCCAACACCTAATGTCCTTATCCTGTGATTTTGTCTATAATTCACAAACTAAAACAGTAAAAACAATAAACATGTATGCATGTAATCTGCATATGTGGGGATTTTTTAGAAACAGCAATATCCTGATACATATACATTCATATGTTGGGATTTTTTAGAAACAGCAATATCCTGATACATACACATTCACATACACATATATATATGAAAGGTTCATATTTTCCTCTTGGTTTTGAGAGCTGAGGATCATTTTCCCTTAGTTGCTCCAATTTATCAGTAGGAACTGAGTAGCAAAGATTTGACTTTTCAGAGGAACAAAGAAAAGATGTGTTTTATAATTTCTGATTATGAAAGGAATATACAGGCATGAAGAGGCACTATCACTGCCTCATTTCAGTAACCAAACTGGCACTGCACAGATGTTAGAACAGGAGCCAAATGAGAAGGCCTTCTGATGCACTGACTGGAGAACAAGCAACAAGTCTAACTTCTAATTCAAGAGACACAGAGCTTAACTAGTTAAACAGGACAAGGCAAACAAATGGCTGGGTTTATTCACTAGTTTACTGTCACTAAACCACTACTGGGGAAAACAGACAGTTCATCTTATGGTCCAAAGTAAGTATTGCAACTTTGTGTTGGAAACCAGTCAAAGTGACCCCACTCTGCTTTCTAGTAAATGCACAAGATCATTGGATGAGGCTGTTTTATTTCCCCCAGTAATTTAAGGTCAAGTTCTCATCTTGGGTAAACTCTTGTAGCTGGAGTAACAACAGCATGCAACTCAAATACTACCTAGGTCATGGGAGGGATTAGAGAATATTTTACCCAGCTGCTGCTTTCCCATACAAAGGGACTCAACAATCACAGCCTCAGTTCCACCTCCAGCACACTAGCCAGGTATCCAAAGCAAGTGAAAGGCTGAGGGAGATCACTTTCCCCTTCTCCCCATGAGTGTAAGGAAAGTTGCAGAACGGTGCTGAGTCACATCCATCTTGCTGTTATCAATGACATTGACCCATCAAGTCCTGCCCAAGGACAGTGACAAAGGTAAAATATAAACACAAGCAAAAAACATGATCAAGGAAACACGAAAATATGTAATTGGTGAGTACTGTACATGGGTTTGATCTTGCAATGAATCTTGCAGTTTGTAACAAGAGCCAAAGGAGCTGGAGTTCCTTCTCAGTTCACAGAACCAGGCCCTTTGTGGCAGTTGTTCATATACAGCTGCTTTATGACAGAGTTCTGGTTTCTTACACTACGGAGACCTCTCCTTGAAGTCAACCGCACTATGCCTGGACAAATATTGCAGCATAAGGCTAGTCATTAAAGCCCTGGGACCACAACAGCCTCTCCATTTGAATTCCATAATTTATCAGCCAATTATACACAATTATTCAGAGTACTTCTGAAATGGCCAAGGTCACATGAGGATTTTATCATACTACTGCAGTGCACCATCTTCCTTGCCAGCCCATTGCTGTTCTGCTCCATTACCATGCATCATGGTAAGATGATGTCTGCTTAAGACTTCATTTCTTGAAATACACAGGCTTGCTGCTATATTTAGGGTTTCATCCATACCACTGAAATAGAGGATGTGTCTGCTTAAGACTTCATTTCTTGGCAGCAAAGTAAAAGCTCATTTTTCCTACCAGTGATGAAGTGTGCTCTCTGTTAGTCATCTTGAACTACATGGTGATAACTTTAAAATACATCAGGCAGCTAGAATGCTCAAGCAGAGTAGAACGATTTTTACTAAGAGATATAGTAGAAGATAGTAAGGATGTATAGCATCAGTCAGCTAGATTTAATGCTATCTAAAAACACAACAGCAATCTGATGGCAGAAGGAGCAGTTAACTAAAGTATTCTCAGTGGTACCACAGCAGACAATTAGGACCTCCTGGGTTACAAGTCTAGAATAGAGACAGGTGGTACAGATTGGTTTGGTGTTATGTACCTGTTGATGTGACAAGGAAAGCACTGATGATAATGACTTAAAGAGAGTGGTTTATTGCATGATGATGGGACTAGGACCATCCTGTTAATGACACAATCAACTAATGACAGCAGGAATGTGGTTTAACAGTTGGAATCACAGTCACCATAGCTACACTTAACAAATGTAGGGTTCAGTGGATGAAGCTGGATGAATCTTAGTAATGCCACAGAAGGGGTATTTTTTACATATTCATAAAACCTTCTTATTCATTCCATCACATACAAGGAGCACAAATGTCAATTGTCTTCTTGTCTACAGCTTCTACAGAAAGCCAACAGACCATATACTAACGTACAGTCCAACGGAAAGCCTTTCTACATGAAACCATCTTTTCCACTCCAAAGTGCTTAGACTATATTGTAATTGTCCCTTGCATTTTGCTAACCACATCTTAAAGGGCATGAATGATATCATGTCTACAACTCAGGTATAACTCCTAATATCATAGCATGCATTCAGGAGTGTGCAATTACATGAATATTTAAATTTCCATGTCTTTGTGAAATACAATTTCAGCCCAAGCCAGGACTGTCCATCCCAGCCTCATGACACTGCAGCAGAACTGCTCATCAGCTCTGCCACATCTCTGCCTGTTCTCAAGACCTGACCTGTAGATTGAAATCCTACCCCATCCTTGGCTCATCCCTGTCCTCAGGGCCCTGCCTGTCTCTATCTGCATCCCTCTTGGCCTGTATTCATCTGAAATGATAAAGCAGGCTGGTTGCTGCTCCATTATGATCTACTGTTACTCTGGGAAATGAGTCTTTTAGGCCTTCATAGCTCTAGATCGAGAGATCTCTTCCCAAGAAAGAGGTTAGGAACTGCAAGTCTGGAAGGATCCACATCCCTCATCCAGATTTGGCTACTTTAAGAATTTAAATCACATTTCCTCTTCTCTTTTTTAATGCTTTAACACAACACATTTCAAAGTCAGAAGTTTAAAAGCCAAACAACAAATCAAACCTTCTCACTTTGAAAACTATTAGATCATTTCATGTCAAGATGTGTGCACCCATTTTGCAGAAATTATTTGCAGTAGATATTAATGGATGCTAACCTTTTGCTGTGAAATGGTTCAGCTGGAAAAAACAGGCATTTTCTGACAGAAACATTTTAAAGATGAATTTATTACAAGCTCTATCATATGCTAGATTTCCATGATGAAAGTTCCACCTCACTGACCAAACTGTGTCAGAAAATGACCTATCACTTTTTTTTAATGTCTGCAGTTATCAAAATTTCAACTATCATGCTCTACTGTAAAGATGGGTGCTAAATTTTATCTCTTTTGCTGACAAAATTAATGTTATCATAAAAGTAAAACAATTCAAAACTTAATCATAACAAAAAGTGGGAGCTCTGATAAAATAAACAGTTTTTAATGTAAAATGTATGTGTCATTGGTGCGTTTTCCTTCAGTATCACAGAGAGGTTTTGATGTAAACAATGGAAACAATAAAATCAATCCTAAATATGTCTAAAATGATGAGATTTATTGAGCTTTGGAAAAGTACAGGCATATGTTTCACTGGCAAATACTATCATGGAATAAATACACACGACTCCCAAAGCAGAAGTTGTTAATGCACACTGAACTTGAATAAAAATACTGGTATTTACACTATGCTCAATAGCATTTATGTTTTGTTTTGTTGACCTGATGTTAAGAACACAAGGGTAAAATTGCCAACGGAGACCTAAGTTTTCTAGGCCAGGGTTGCTGGCATTTTGCTCAGTCAGCACCTTTGCCAGCAGAGCCATTGAATCAGTGACACTGGTGATAAAAGGCTTCATTCATCTGTTTCTAACTGCATTAAGGTGGCCCTTGGAAAGAACTGAGGATGCAGTTTAGAGCTGAGACAGATGCTCCTCTGAACAAGAAGGAATCATTGAGTTATTAAACAGCCTTAAACTAGTCCTTCAGGCCAAAATAAGTTGCTAAGTCATCTAGAGACAGAAAGGTAATTGTTAACAACAATGTCCAATTGCTTTCATTTCAGTTGACACACACTGCATACATATTGACTAACAAAACAAAAAAAGCAGTTGGAAATGGGTGACTCCAGAGGCTAGTTGTTTTATCAGTAAAATATTTCTAGCTGGCAAGGCTTTTGTGGGTATGAAGATTCACATAGACTTTGGGTACATTTTTTTTTGCAAAACTGTGGTGTTGTTATTAAATTTCAGTACCGCACGTTGTAGGAAGCAGTTTCTTTTCTCTGTACTTCTTAATTGTGCTTCATTACAATTTATTGAGGACATTTACCCTCAATTAAGCAAATCATCCAAGCAGTTGCTTACTCCCCATTGCAATGAAGTGGTTTTGTCAAATGTGAGTTTAATTATGGGTGAAGTATCTTGCTGAATCAGGATCTTGTATCCAAACCTTTCCTTAGTTCCTGACACACGTGGGGTTCAGGGTACCCATGTTTTTAACTGCACTTACTGCTATTATCTTATTGCCTTGCAGAATGTCAGCTGCAACTAAATAATTTCACAATAACACTGTTAACATTGACAACCTCATTAACTGGTTTAGCAAGCTTGTACTAAGTAAGGGACGAGTCTGTCAATGTGCCTTTGCCACTGATGACAAGGCCTGGGATGCAGCGTCACATTTTCTGAAAAATTAAAAAGGAGACTTTTTACCAGGTTCAGTTGCTGTGTGAGTACTAAGTCAGAAAATGCACTCAAGGACACTTCACCTTAATTCACCTCATGCCCACCAGCTCTAGCAAGCCCTTCAGTTCCACTTTGACACCAATAACAAATACTTCATTTTCTCTCTCTTATTTCAGAAGTCACATTACGAGGTTTAAGTCAAAAGCTGCTGAATTATCATACCTCTGATGAACCACGTAAGTCCTACATCACTGTGCTATGAACAACAGCATAGAAGTGACTGAAGCAACTGCACTAAACAACTAAACCTCAGGATAGAAAATTCACATGGGTCCTGCATCAATGCATGCATGTCTACACAAGCCATCAAGAACCTTTCAAGAAGTAATGCAGTGTCTTACCTGCTTTTTCTTTGCACAGCTTCTGAACCAGCACCTGTAAGAAATAAGTTATCCATTTAATAATTACACTTTTTTTGTTCCTCAGATAAGCTACACATTTCAGTATGACAATGCACACCATTCTTAAACATCATCACCACCTTAACACAGGCATAAAATCCAATGCTCGTGGATAAAATTCCTAGTTTTGCTTGCTGAGGACAACTTGGTGTCCATTCCCAATCCAGGTTCAATTGTTGTGTAGGGAGTGAACTTAGAAACAGACTCTAGAACAAGCAGAGTATGTGTTGCAAGGACCCTTGAGGTATAAGCAAACTGGAACATGATTGAAAGTGTCTCACAGTGCTGGTGAGGCTCAGGCTGATGCAGGCTGCTGGTGAGATGCATGGACAGCTGCACCAACAGGTAGGAAACAGGATACTGTGGCTATAGTAGCTCAGAGTGATAGAGTGATGGTTCTCCCCTAGAAAGGGTCCCTTATCTGAGGAATGTGGACAAACCCGCTTGCTGTGTTGTTTTCTTCATAGTTTTCATCTCCCTGCTTTGGGTCTGCCATGCTAACTGGAAGCAGTACCATTAACACCACACTTGGATGCACCTCTTGGTCCATTTCTTTTTAATAGCTTTCAGGGCCCAAATGAGGAGGTTGTTGCCAGTGTTTAAATGCTATCACTCATTCTCCTTTCATATGATCAATTTATCAAATCTGTAATCAATGCAGCCTATAAATCAAACTAGCATAATGAGCGAAATGACATCTAACTAACTAAATAGAAGGCTGAACAGATTCTTGCAGGTACCAGTGAACTTGCTTGTGTGAAGTGCCAAGCCTGCAACCAGCTGAAAAGGCAGCCACTCCTGCATCTTGCGGTGACAGACTCCTTGTTCTTGTAATCTGCTCACCCCCATTTGGAGAACCACCTGCACCTTTCCATCAGATGCACCAAGAGCAATGGTTTCAGTCAATACTGCCTCTGTAGTCTTGACAGGAATCTGTCTACAAAAACATGGGCTTTACTTACCTTTTGTTTAGTGAATAATTTTACCCAGATATTGGAAAATTCCTCTTCTAAGCATGGAACTGAACTGGTTAAGCACCTCTCAATAGGCAAAAAACAGATAGATTACAGCTGTTCTCTATTCCTGCAAGGCAATTTTTATTGTAAAAAAGCCTCTTGCTCCATTTGAAGGTCTGTCTGAGCAGCAGCTGAAGTTATCCTGTCCTTAGACAGCAGGAACAAGTGAGGTGCACTTCTAGGTAAGAAAATAACAAGTGCCTGAGTTGAAATCAGGTTTTGTTAATGGCAGGGGGTTTAGGTCCAAGCCAAGGTTAGCTCTGGCTCCTGCACACTGCTGCATGCTTGCTTAAAATTATCTGTACAGAATTGCATCTAGGCTGCCTTTTGATTTTTACATCAGTGATGGTTAAATGCTCACAGACATTTTCCCTAGTGAGGGCCCACCAGTGCCAGGCTCTGTGGTACCTGCACACATCCTTGTGCCAGATCTTTCACTCTTAGAGAGGCTGGAGTATTTGCCTCCCACTAGATCTAGAAAGAGAGAATGTGCTGGTGATTCCCATCTGGCTGAAGGGGAAATTCAACTTATTTCCCAAGCTAGTCTTTAAAGACCAGCCTGTTCTGCAAAGAGTAAGGAGCACAACTGTAGTGCTGTAGCAAAGCAAGCTGAAATTTCTATAGCAGCACCACTTCAGGAGTCAGTGCTGAGCTCTCAGTAGAGGGCTAACAAACCCATCTCACTTCAATAGAAGACTAATACATTGAGAAGCAGGCTAAGTGTATTGGCAAGGGACAGGCAGGTCCCACAGCAATGTGATGGGTTTGATGGGTTTTTGGGATGCTTTCTGCATGAGGAACATCATTCCTTTCTTCTACTGTGTAGTACGCTGTACAGTGTTCTCAATCACCCTGCTGGAAATAGGTACCTGATTTTGAGTATCATGACAGTGGCATAAGCACAGTGGTGAAGACAGGTTTCTAAATTTCATACTGAATCTTGGGATAGGAACTTTTTGAAGAATACATAAACAATAAGTGAATCAAAATAAATATGTCAGTCTTGCTTGGATAGCTGGCTTTTGTGTTCCAGCACAGCCAGAAGGACACCTACTATTACAAAATTCAACCCAGTTCATGTTAATTTCCAAATTCCTTTTAGGATGCCATATAAAAATGATGCAAATTGTTGTGGGAAAAATCCCAAGGAGCAATAGAAAGCTGCCAACTGAGATTGATTAATGGAAATAGTAATGATAATGCACTATATAACTAATTGCATAACAAAATACATTTATTGGAGGACTAGCATCCCATCTGAGTAGCATGGCATCATCTAATGAAATATATGGAAACCATGGACCAAGAGAGTACATCTCTAGCCAAAAGGCTGTTGCACCACCTGCTGCTGTGAATAACACAGAAATCATTTGCTTACAAGTCCAGCTGTAGCAATCCTGCAAGTGGAAGTGTCAAACAGAAGCCAAAGGCAAACACACATGCTGATACATTTTATTTGCTGAAGTATGTAAACCAGCATGCAGAAACCAGAAATCTAACAGACACTGGGTCCAGCACTGCAGCCCTGTATGCACTAGGGCCCTCTCATATTCACACAGAACCTTTGTTTGCAAGAGACCTTTAACATCAGCTGGTCTAACCACTAATGTAGCACTACCAAGACACTACTGAATCACATTCCTAACCACGACATCTAAATGTTCTTTAAATACCTCCAGGGATGGTGTCTTCACCCGTGTGACCAAAGGTCCCCAAGAAGCCTGCCTGTGTGGCAGTAGTACCCTTTGAAAGATGAGCCAGTCTTGTGAATCAGGAAAGCCCACCCTCAGCAGCAGGTCGTTAAAAGAACAACTGCAATTAAGTGAAACTCAGAAGCCTCATCAACAGTGCTAAATGAAAGATGGCAACTGATGAGGCTGAAGCACCATACCCAGGTTTCTTCCTCTGACTCAGAAGCCATGTTTTTTTTTATGAACTGCTCTAAAGAGCTCTGCTTGGAGCAAGCCAAGTATGGAAAGTGTGCAATCAGCAGTAGGAACCCAGTGCCATGTGGCTTTGAGCAACAGACTGGTCCCTGCCCCATGTTTATATTGCTCTATAAACATAGCTTCTCAGTCTATTGTACTAAACTCATGGGTCCTCTACCGATGAACAAGGTGCTCAGCTAACTTGTTACAAATCACTACCTGAAATCTGAACCCTGTAGAGCAAGATGAAAAGGACATCTCTGTTCAACAGATAAATTACCTAGGGACACCTTGAAGTGTGTGAGTGGTCTCAATAAAGCCACCTTCCACTTACAAAGCTGTGCATGTGAAAAAGTAGATTTGAGGAAGAGAGCAAAGGAGGGAAGAAAGGTAAGGCCACCTTGGAATTAATCTTGTAAGAGAGGTCAAGGGTTGACAGAAAGCGCTTCTTCAAACACACTGCAGGTAAAACTAAACCTAGAGGCAATGTGGGACCCCTGCTGAATGAGCTGGGTGCCCCGAAGACAGAGAATACAGAGAAAGCAGACATGCTGAACACTT
>VZRI01009651.1:325292-343984 GCA_013397515.1 Upupa epops
TCATCTGCTAACCACCCCACTTCTGATCCATCCTAGGATGCTGTTGGCCCTCTTGGCCACAAGAGCACATTGCTCACTCATAAAGATCCTGCTGTCCACTAAGACCACCAGGTCCTTTCTCCTACACTGCGCTCCAGCAGGCCAGCCCCCAACCTATACTGGTACCTGGGGCTGTTCTTGCCTAGATGCCAGACTCTATACTTACCTTTGTTGTACCTCATTCAATTTCTCTCTGCCCAGCTCTCCAGCCTGTCCAGGTCTCACTGAATGGCAGCACAGTCTGCTGGGGTGTTGGCGACACCACCCAGCTTTGTGTCATCAGCAAACTTGCTGACAGTGCACCCTAATCCCTCATCCAGGTCATTAATGATTAGATTGAATAGGACTGGTCCCAGTACTGATCCTTGGGGGGCTTCACTAGATACAGGCCTCCAACTAGACTCAGTCCCCCTGAGTCTAGCAATTTAATAATCTGCAAGGCTTTAATTAAAGTGACAGACAGACAGGTCTAAAGGAGAAAACCTGGAAACTAGCAATCTGCATGCAAAACTCAATCATCTGATTAGTGGTTTTATTAGTTCCTTTCAGGTAGATGTTGACAGAAGGAAAGAAAATCTCACTTACTGCTTCAAAATAAAATTCTATGGCCCCAAAGGGGAAGCAATATTGTGACACTCAGCAATGTCAGCCTTAACTTTAAGCTGCCTGGTCACAGCAATGAGATCTTCATTCTGGATTACACTTTCAAGTTCTCTTGACAGAATTAGTCAGATGAGAATGATGGCAATATTTAAGTTATTCTACGGAAAACACTGCAGAGACGGCTGCATCAGAAATCTGATTTCTCTCAGACACTTGACACTGATATTTGGTACCAGCGTGCAACGTCTGCTGTATTTAGGTGCTTATGTTGCAACGTCAAAGGCTGACAACAAAGCTTGGGATTTTCTTTTACCATTCAGCCACTGCAGAGGTGTTCTTAGACACCATGTTTAATACATAGCCTGAGCGTTACTCAAGAAGTCACTTGGGGCATGGAAGAGAAATACTTGCTGCAGATTCGTGCTGCATCACAACACATTGATCTTGTTGCCAGCTTAGACAGTTGTGGCAAGGCGAAATTCTCAATTTTTTCCATTGAAGCTGAGCTATTGCACTGCAAACTATTCATGACAGATGAGGTTAAAGAAATAAAGACGGGAAAGTGGCTCCACACAGTGCTGTTGAGCAAGTCCACTTGCACCAGTAGTTTGAGGGAGTTGATTCTGTCCCTCTACACTGCTCTTGTGAGACCCCACTTGCAGTACTCTGTCCAGCTTCTGTGTCCCCAGTCTAACAAAGACATGGACCTGCTTGAGCAGTGTTAGAGGAGGGCCATGAAGATTATCACAGGACTAAGCACCTCTCCTATGAAGAAAGGCTGAGGGAGTTGGGGTTGTTTAACTTAGAGGAGAGAAGGCTTTGGGGAGAACTTATAGCAGACTACCAGGGGCCTAAAAGAAAGGTGGAGAGGGTAGTGATAGAAGGAGCGGTAGTATTTTCAAAATGGAAAAGTGTAGATTTATATTAGATGCATGGAAGGAATTTGTTATTGTGATGGTGGTGAGACACTGGAAGAAGTTGCCCAGAGAAGTTCTGGATGCCCCTGCGCTAGAACTCTTCAAGGTCAGCTTGGATGAGGCTTTGAACAACCTGGTCCAGTGGGAGGTGTCCCTGTGTATGGCAGTGGGGTTGGTACTAGATGATCTTTAAGGTCCCTTCAAATCCAAACCATTCAATGATTCTATGATAACAATAATTTTATCTCCCAAAAGTTTCTACTGTTTAATATGTTGCTTCTGTCATGAGACTTCCATTACAGCTGCCATTTCCAATGTCTGACCTGTTGCTCTGATGCAAGCACTATGTTTAATATTCTGCAATAAGTTGTTTTTTCTTTTATGGGACAACACGACATGGTATGTTTTCCCATGGTGTCTGCCCTCAGACAGATGACTGACATTGCAAACATTACCGTAAGTAGCAGCCCTGAAGAGAGAGTTTTCTGGTTTCCTAAATTTGGTCCCTGCACAAGTAGTTGAAATTTGAATATGGAACTTTTCCTGTTATGCAATGTATAGCAAAAAGCCCCTGTGTTGGAAAGACCTTCTTTGGTTGCTGTCTGTACCATACCACATGTGCAGTTATGCTCAGATATCACCACTCGTATTAGAGAAATAAATCGTTGCTGTGGTTTGCAACTGATCCACAAATCCTACAGAAGGACAAGAGCAATGACACTAGAATCAGTAGAAGTGGTAAGTTGGAGACTGCAATTATTGAGGTTTTTCCCCACACATTTTTTCCATTTAAGAATTATGTTGATGTAACTTTTCACCAGAGAAAGCAAATTATCAAATAAAAAAAGGAAATCATTGCTGTTGCATGTTTAATTTTTTTCATTAAAAAAGCTTTTTACATTTAATTTCTGATTAAAATTTACGAAATCATGTTTCATTATATAAGAAATTCACATCACCACTGTTACTTGGTCTTGGCCTATGATCTTGACCTAGATAGACCAATTTTACAAACCGACCAAACATTTCACAGAACAGAAAAACTATTTCTACTAAAATCTTTATTTAATTTTATATGAAAATGACTCAAAAGTATCATAAGATCAAATATCTTCTTCATCTTCAGAGATTATACTTGTAATTTTGAAGGCCACTGGAAGTAATTTAAAACTATCTCTGATCAGTTAAGCTGAAAATACTCTTTTCAGAAATGTAGATTCTTAAAGCTCCAGAATATTATGAGGCTGTAAAGCATCCATGGTGGTTTTCTTACATTTTTCAGGGGTTCTGAATTATGTCCATGACAGCCCATGTTCTAACCAAAACAAGCTGTGACAACATGTTACCTGTTGTCACTCTTCTACCCTTTGTGGTCTGCTGGATATGCCTAAGAAGTGAAATACAGACATCCCACTGCAGATACAAACATCAGGGCCCCATCAAGGTGACCAAGGTGGCCATCAAGGATAGCCAAACTGGTCAAGTCTCATACAGTAAAAAGTGATGATATGTCCCACTTTCACTTATAGAATCATCATGGTTGGAAGAGTCCAACCACTAACCTGTCAAGTGAGCACTAAACCATGTACCTCAGCACTGCATCTATGCATCTTTTCAAATGTCTATGAATGGTGACTCAAACACTTCCCTGGGCAGCCTGTTACAGTGCTTGACAACCTTTTCAGTGAAAATAATTTTTCTAATATCCAAATAAAACCTCCCCTGATGCAAATTGAGGCCATTTCCTCTTCTGCTTTTAAACAGGTTTTTATAGTCATATACATAGTATTTTAAAATCTAACCTGACAGTTTGGTGTTCTGTTCCTGCAGTCAAGAGCAAAGCAGGTGCAGGCACTGATCAGGGTTTAGCCAAGAGAACAGTTCATGGAACTAGTGTACAAGTTTAGTCTATATGGTACCCTGCCTTTCAGTTCACCTTGCTGCATTCCAAAAACCCACCCTCTGTGACAACTTCTTTATATGATGCTTTTATTTCTGGCAACTCCAAGGAGCTTTTAGTGATTTTGAGCTCTTGACTCTGCAGTGGGACTAACAGCAACCTGCTCAGAACTGTGCAAATATCAATTAATGCTCATCCCTGTGTTAACATAACCAGTCCTGCTCCTGTACAAAGNGCATCTATGCATCTTTTCAAATGTCTATGAATGGTGACTCAAACACTTCCCTGGGCAGCCTGTTACAGTGCTTGACAACCTTTTCAGTGAAAATAATTTTTCTAATATCCAAATAAAACCTCCCCTGATGCAAATTGAGGCCATTTCCTCTTCTGCTTTTAAACAGGTTTTTATAGTCATATACATAGTATTTTAAAATCTAACCTGACAGTTTGGTGTTCTGTTCCTGCAGTCAAGAGCAAAGCAGGTGCAGGCACTGATCAGGGTTTAGCCAAGAGAACAGTTCATGGAACTAGTGTACAAGTTTAGTCTATATGGTACCCTGCCTTTCAGTTCACCTTGCTGCATTCCAAAAACCCACCCTCTGTGACAACTTCTTTATATGATGCTTTTATTTCTGGCAACTCCAAGGAGCTTTTAGTGATTTTGAGCTCTTGACTCTGCAGTGGGACTAACAGCAACCTGCTCAGAACTGTGCAAATATCAATTAATGCTCATCCCTGTGTTAACATAACCAGTCCTGCTCCTGTACAAAGACATGAACAGAAACCAGAGATAAAGCTGTCACAATATATGTATGGAGGCCAAGTGAAAATGTGATGGACTGTATGAGAGGAAGAAAGACAAAAAGAAGAGCAATGACTGCTAAGAGATGGAGAGTTGGAGATGGACAAAAGTGCTAAGTGAGAGCAGCCCATTTTTTACAAACCTGGAACAATACAATGAGTCACACATTGCTGTCATTTTTACCCTCTCAAGTAGGAAGAAGTGCTGTACCAATTTTAACGATAAAAGAAGTGGGAACGGTACAAGAGGTCACACAACAACAAAGAGAGGCATGAAGGCTGGGGACTCCGCCAGCCTGATATGGGAAATGAGTGACTTATAAAGCAAACAGCAGTTAGCAGTAATGTACAGCAGAACACAAAAATCAAGCCTTGTGAGCTCTGGCTAGAGCTCTGATTTTAGCTTGTCCCAGAGTAATACTTAGCTGGGAATGAACTTCAGACTGCCATTTGTTTGTTTTCACTATTGAATGTGTACACAACGGTTTAATGATGGCTAGGCTCCCAATAGATATTAGGTATTCTCCTTCACAGTCAATAAACCTAAACATTGCAATGTAACCTCAACCAGAAATGCACTTTCCCCTGTAAACCAATGAATCAGTTAAAATCTCGGTCAACATTTTACACTTTTTCAGAAAAAGCAAAACAAGAGAGGCTTGTTTAGTGGTCAGCTTTGGTGGAAAACAAATCAGGGATAAGTGAAGAATATTTTATTCAAGAGTTACTGAAAACTATAGAAATTGTGCATGGCAGAAGTATTCTTCCTGACAACACCTGTTGGAAAATGGTAGGTATGCTAGAGTCCCTGGTGATGTCCTTAGGAGAAGCAGAAACACTGACTTCTTTGTAACCTGTAATTAGTTTATTTATTTCAACCTTTATCTGTCATTTCAGTATTGGAAACTTGCTATAAATCCTTTCCAATTTCTAATCAATTTTCTTTGCCTGTATGGTTTTATCATTTACCAATACGTTTTTATTCTAGATTTTTTAAAAAGTCATAGGAGAGGTTCTCCAGCCCTCTGCTCATCCTTGTGGCCCTCCTCTCGACTCACTCCAACAGTTTCATGTCTTGCTTGTACTAGGGACTCCAGAACTGGATGCAGTACTCCAGGTGAAATCTCACAAGAGCAGAGTAGAAGGGAAGAATCACCTCCCTTGAACTGCTGGTGACACTTCTTTTGATACAGTCCAGGATACAGTTGGCCTTAGGGCTTGCAATCATATATTGCTGGCTCATGTTGAGCTCTCATCTACCAAAACCCCAAAGCCCTTCTCCTCAGGACTGCTTTCAATCCATTGAGTCCTTTGGATGAACTCCCTTTCCCTCCAGCTTGTCAACCGCACCATACCGCTTGTTGTCACTGGCAAAATTGCTGAGGGTGCACTTACCCTCATACTCATATTAATCATCTCTGCCTGCAAAGCTGGCACAGGCCTAGCCATACTAGTAGCTTCCACATGAACCCATGGCTCAGACTACTTACACAACCTAAACCTCCTACAATGCTAAAAATCATTATCCCCACAATTATACTACTTTCCACAGCCCTCCTATCCTTGCCCAAGCTTCTATGGCCTACTATAACTGCACACAGCCTACTAATCGCCACATTAAGCCTTCAATGGCTCCTACCAACATACTACCCACACAAAACCCTCACCCTCTGGACAGGAATGGACAAAACATCCTCACCCTTACTAATCCTACTCATTCATAACCCTAGCACTCTGAGGTGCCCTCATAACCAGCTCTATCTGCCTCTGCCAAACAGATCTAAAATCATTAATTGCCTAGTCTTCAGTAAGCCACATAGGACTGGTCATTGCTGCAAGTATAATCCAAACCCACTGATCTCTTTCAGGAGCAATAATCCTAATAATCTCACATTGCCTCACCTCTTCCATGCTATTCTGCTTAGCCAACACAAACTATGAGCACACCCACAGCCGAATCCTACTCTTAACTCGAGGCACTCAATCCATCCTCCCACTAATAGCAACATGATGACTCCTAGCAAACCTAACATAGCTTTCCCACCAACCACCAACCTAATAGAAGAACTAACCATTAACATCTCGCTATTCAACTGATCCAACTTTACAATCATTCTAACTGGAACTGCCACCCTATTTACTGCCACCTACACACTATCAATATTACAAGTATAACAATTCTACAAGGTCCCCTACCTACCCACATTACACTCCTCCAAAACTCTAACACACAAGAACACCTCCTAATAACCCTCCACATCCTCCCCTACTACTTCTGATTGCAAAACCAGAACTTATCTCAGGAGCCCCTTGGTGCAAACATAGTTTAAACACAAACATTAGACTGTGATCCTAGAAATAGAAGTTAAAACCTTCTTGCTTGCCAAGGGGGTGGTTTGACCAATAAGAGCTGCTAACTCCTACATGTCATCAACAAAGATGTTGAACAGTACTGGACCCAAAACAGACCCCTGAGAAATCCCACTTGTAATTGATCTCCGTTTTGGACATTGAGCCATTGACCATAACTCTTTGATTTTAAGCATTCAGCCAATTCCTTATCTACCAGGAAGTCCATTTGTCATATCCATGTCTCTCTATTTTAGAGACAAGGATGATATGCAGGAGTGTTGACTGACTTGCAACAAGTCGAGGTAAACGACGTGCATTTCTGCATAACCTAAAGGAGCTTTCAATTTATTTAAATGTATGTACTCAAGCTATTTTAAAGAAGAAAAAAAAAGATACATATTTTGCTTCTTGAAATAGAATAAAATACTCCCACTGTGGGGTTTATAAATTGGCATATATTACTTCTCAACTGTCATGGACAGCCAAAACAACTATGTTCAAGGAACTATCTCTATACTTTATGCTCCTAAATGATGAACTGATCTTACAATTCTCTGCAATGCAGACATATATTTATTGGGTTGTTTTTTTAAGCTAAGCACTATAACCTTCCTACAAGCATTCAAGGATCCTTTAGTGGAAAGCTCCACAAACTTCTCAGTGTTACTGTTCTTGGTAGCTCAGTATGATCTCTGAACTGACTTTAAGATTAGGCAAGACACCCACACTACCATATTTGTTGAGTAGTTTATGTTTATTTCTCCCTGGTTCCCTATAGTCTGAGCTACTCAAACCCACCATTGTCTGTGCTTACCAGTAACTAATTAGAAGGACCACAGGCCATACCCAACTCAGGGTAGAAATGAAGCCCTGCCAGAACCGGTTTTTTGAGAGTCTTCCTCAGAGCAGCAAGACCTGCAGCATCAAGTCCTTGAGTCAGGACACTATCCAAGGTTACATCCTTAGGGTTGGTTAAGTGATTCTTCACCTCCCTTCTGGTGTGTGGCTTTTCATTTTGGTTCCTCTGGGTGGGAGATTTCCTTCTTGTATGTGTGATCACATGCACATTTAGAATCATCTTTTCTTAGACAGTTCCTTAAAGTAATGTTGCTGTGAATTAATATATATTCCTGACCAACATCTGAACCTGTGTGTTGCTGTAGTGCCAGGCAACTCTGGTTGCAATAAATCTGCATTTTTCTGGTAGCTATTGCTATCTGCCTCTGGGACATTGATTCATTGTTGAAATTAATGGCCACTGCTTCCAATTTGTTTTTACAGTTAGATTTAAGGGAATATCTATCTTTTGAGAAGCACTGATTTGACAAAACCCACCACTCCTTCAGCTGATTCTGCATCAAGGTAGGTGTAATCTATACAAACTAAAAGTCAAGTCCAACAAGAATAAACTTGTGAAAATTATTGCTTTCAACTCTGGAAATGGACAAACCAAACAGTAAAGGCACTCACCAATCCATGTTTCTTCCAGGAAGAATTAGATGTGAAACATTTGAAAAGGGTCTTTCAGTGGACAAAGCTTACTAATTAATGCAAGAAAAGAATCTCAGCTTCCTATGTCTTCTGGGCTTCTGGACTATTATCAAAATGCATAATTGTCAACAACCTTTGGTGATACAGCTGCTGAAAAACTGGATGCTGAGATGTCTCACTACTTTTACAGCTTGAATTCTTTTTCAACACAGATGCATATTTGATTCATCACTCTTTTGTTACAGTATTGTGGGGGAAGATGGCACCTCTCCAAAATGCTGTACAGTGAATGTCAGCTGTCAGCAGCACCTGGACAAATGGGTGGGGCAAAAGCTGCAGGACTTTATAACAGAAACTCCATCTGAATAATCTGACCACTAGATTTGATGGGGGACAATTTGGATGTAACCAAGACAGTTACAGTTGTGGAAACAATCATGTTAAACAACTATGTGTGCAAGTGTTCCAACTGCCTGAGTACTAGTATACTTTACACTAGATGGTGGGAAACAACTGGCATCAAATCATGCTTTGTCACTTAAACCATGAAAGTGGAAGAAATTCTACAAAGACTTAGGTAACACTCCAAAGAAGAAACAGAATAACAATATTTAAAAAAAAAAACAAAAAACAAATAAAGGAAAGAATAAAAATATAACACACCTAATTTGCTCTGTTACAGGATTTAAATGTCTTTCCAAGAAAAGCCTTGGAGGACAGCTGTGATAACAAGAGTGGCAGACAACAGAAGCATTAGCAGATTGTGGTTTATGAGAGCAAATTTCAGTGGACTACATTCTGAGCTACAAGACCCAGAAGCTGCAGCAACCATTTAGTACTTCCTGGGGTAATGACATGACAAGAAAAATGCCACATTACAGTCATACCACTTCCTGCACAACCATGTAGCTGAGGACATGTCCATACTGCAGATACAGTAGGATAGGATCTTCAAATAATTATCAATACCTGTTCAGCCTCAGAACCATGTACCATCATGTATGCATTTGACAGCTGATGGACAAAGTTTCAGGTTCTTAGAATTAGATGTACCACAATATTGGTGACTAGGTCTTGACTTAATCTAGGACCCACCTCACTCAAGAGAGCTTGAAGTAGGCCGTTGGATTCATAGAACCTTCCAGTAAGCTGCTAGATGTCCAGTGTGAATTAATTATAGGATGTCTGTAATTTTGATATGTCTATTAATCATTTTGTTTGGAAGTGACCTTTAAGTTCCTCAAGTCCAAACATTAATCACCTGTGGCTATTTCAAAACAGGCTGGGGGATTATGTGATTGAGAGCAGTCCTGCTGAGAAAGTCTTGAGCCATACTAGTGGACAAAAAGCTAGACATGAGCCAACGATGTGCACTCACAGCCCAGAGAGACAACAGTGTCATGGGCTACATCAAAAGCAGCATGGCCAGCAGTTCACGGGAGGTGCTATTTACTCTGCTCTGGTGAGACCTCACCTGGCATACTGTATGCAGCTCCGGAGTACTCAGCACATGAAATACATGGATCTGCTGGAGTGTTCCTGAGGAGGACCTCAAATAATCAGGATGCTGGAACACCTCTGCTGTGAGCACAGGATGCAAGAGTTGATATGGTTCAATCTGGACAAGACTCCAGGGAAACCTTATTCTAAACTTTCATTATTTAAAAAGGCCTATAATAAAGATGAGGCTTATCTTTTAGGAAGGCCTTGTTGCGGCAGAAGGGGTAAAGGTTTTAAACTAATGGAGGTTAAATATAGTCTGGATATAAGGAAGAGATTTTTTACAATGAGGGTGGTGAAATGCTGGAACAGCTTGCCCAGAGAAAAGGTGGAAGACCCATCCCTGGAGACATTCCAGGTCAGGCTGACCAGCTTCTGAGCAACCTGATCTAGTTAAGAAAGACCTTGTTCAATTCAGGAGTTTGGGACTAGATGACATCTAAAGGTCCCTTCCACTTCAAAGCAGTCTGTGATTCTATAATTAATGGACATTTGCATTTTCACCTTCAGGGTGCTCCAGTATTTTTAGGCCATTTTAAAAAAAAAATCTGTCACTGGAAATGTCTATTAATGCTTTAGTGCTGATAAAAAGAAGAAACATTCAATTGGAATTATTAATTTAAATATCTATGTGTTTATACTAAATCAAATATAACAGCATAAAATCAGATATAAGGATATACTTCATGTCATCATATTTTAGCTCATCAACAACCATGCACTGTGTCAAGCCCCCTTATCAGGTAGGTGGTTAAAGAATGAGAATATGTAGTGCCAGAAAAAATATTTAAGAAAATAAGAGAAACCTGACCTGTAAATTAATTTGTCTGTGAGTTTAAGGAATTATCATTATTTCAGACTATTTTTGACAATCTTAGTATCTCCCAATGAAGCATTGAATACTGGGTGTAGGTAATATGATACACTACCTGGTGTTCCTTTGGTCTTCATGCTAAACAGTCTTAGAACTCTTTATAGAAAATAGTATTATTTCTTGCTGTATTTTCTCTACTACATATTGCAGTATTCACCTTCACTCTGTTCTAAACCAAATGTAATTCTAATCTAATCTTGGGCAAGACTAAGCTCAAGCGCAGACTGATTTTAGTAAATGATCAGTCGGATAAATGAAAGTTCTCAGATTACTTTTTTCTTAATCAGTGCTGGCGGAAAGAAAAAGAGACTCAAATTGCCATCTACACAATGTATGTTCCACAACTGGTACCAGAAGTACATATCTCTTATTATAGAATCATTAGGGATCAGAAGGGTCCTCAAAAGATCATCTAGTCCAATCCCCCCGTCACAGCAGGATCCCCTAGACCAAGTTGCACAAGAACACATCCAGGTGGATCTTGAATGTCTACAGAGAAGGAGACTCCATGTCCCCCTGGGCAACCTGTTCCAATGCTCCGTTACCCTCACTGTGAAGAAGTTCCTTCTGATATTCATGTAGAACCTCCTTTGTTCCAGCTTGCACCCATTGCCCCTTGTCCTATCACTAGATGACATTGAGAAGAACCTGGCTCCATCCTCCTGACACCCACCTCTCACAAATTTGTAGACATTCATGAGGTCACCCCTCAGCCTCCTCTTCTCCAAGCTATCTTCACAAGTCAGAGGTCTCCACAAGTCAGAGGTTCTGATCCTGTGTTGCACTTCACTACCTGCCAGCTTCTTGATAGTCACAGTGGATTTGAGTACCTTTTCATATGAACTTAAAATATCAGTTCAAGACAGCAACATGAGAATGGAGCCACTCATTGCTAATGTAGATTTATACTATTTTATTACTTGCATTATGAAACACCGTACATTCAGGATGCAACTAGAAAGATCACTTTTTAATGGGAACACACAGTATATGAAAAACTAGGTGGAAAACTCATGCATATGCACAGAATGAAAAGATGATTCTTGTGTCAAAGACCTTACAGTTGAAACTGTCATTTTAGATGCTACTGCAAAGATGGCATCTGACATGTAAAGGGAACAGTCCTTGCTCATGACGGTGCCTATTCTGAAAAAGTGTAATCCAAGCTAGGATCTCAAGTGGATGGAAAAAACCCCAAGTAGGCAGGCAGACAAGGTCCAGAGTGGAAAGGAGCTCAGAAACCCCAGCGCTTCAGCATTTAGGACCAGGGAAAATGGTTGCAAGCTGCACCAGAGGAGGTTTAATCTGGATGTTAGGAGGAATCTCTTCACTGAAAGGGTGATAATGTGCCATTAATTTTCCAAGAAACTCTGTTTTAGCAGGCACACAATCATAAAGCACAAGTTTATGAAAAAAAGCTTTAAGAAAAAAAAAGTAATGAATTCCCAGCAAGTTTTACATTCCCCTTTAAAAAAAAAATTACATATACCCTCCCTTCCTCCCTTCTCTTCAGCAAATACCATTCATGTTTAAGATTAGATTATTTTCCTCCTGATTCCTCATTGTTGAAGAGTGACTCATTGTCAGACTTATTTAATTACAATTACAGACTTTGTCCTTCTGGTGTTACAAGTAAAAGCTAGGAAACATAAAGGAAAAGGTCAGTACAGAAGGATTCTACAAGCCAGCAAATGTTACATACTGCCACTAGTGATTACTGTTGATTTCAGATGGATACTTGTTGCCTAATCTACGATTTTTTAACAATGCAAAAGAAATCAGTTACACTTCTTGGAAAGGTTGCTTTTGTTTATGTGCACACATTTTAGTTCTTAGGTGCAAGAGTGAAACAGAAGTGTAAGTTTTGAACAGAAGGTCCATTGCACAGTTAATGTTAGTATAATAAAAACCAGCTATCTCTGTATTAACACGTGTGTTATCTCGACAGATGTATAAACTTGATAAGAGAGATAATTTCATATAAACATTAGAAGAGTGGGATTTTTTTTCAAAATATGTCTGCAATTTTGACTTTTTTATTCTGGAGATGTTGTAAAGTAAGGATGTGAATAAGTTACAGAACAACGTGCAGTGTTTCCGCAATGTTTCAGCAGTTTACAACTCTATACACTTTAAACGTAAAAGGATACTTAGAAAGAATGAAGCTCTTTTCCTGAGAAGACCTATCTATTTTTTGCCTTTAAGTTTTTTATGGCAGTCAAAGAAAAAGGTCAAGTCTAGGTATCTTGCTTTGTCAGAAAGCTTATTTAGTGTTAGTAACCAAGAGCATTACACTGTACCTTAGTGTAATAACTGTAATGATTTTTGTATTTTCATATATTTCTCATTTTCAGAGAGAACCTAATTAGCAAGTGGATATTTAACTGCATTATCCTCATCACTGCCTTTACGTACCAGACTACATTATGCAGCTAAATATTTTACCCAAGAGTCTCCTCAATTTGTTTTGAGACACTGAAGTGGTTGTAATAAAAGGAACAGCTAACGTGATGGTTTTTCAGGGGAAACAATTAGTAAACGTTGCTGGTTTGTCATTTCAGAATCAATTAGCTCTGCTGGAAAAATTCTACAAACACAATACTGATGCAGTAATACTTTGGAGGATGTTATTAGTGCCAAAGGAGAAATGTAATTCAAATTAACAAAACAGGTCATTTGGGCTATTTACTGATCAAGTTGCTTTGCTATGTTTCATTCTGGGATAAAAATGCAAAGCTCGTTCTTGCAGATAATACATTTCCTTTTTTATTTTGGAGAAAAGACTTTAGATGCAACAAGTAATATTCATTGTGAGTGGTTAATTAAACAGGTATGATTTTGGTGCAGATCACCTGAAAAGCTGTACTGAGAAGGGACATCTCTTGGTATCCTGAACAACTTTATCCACAGTGGAATGCCTGTTACAGAAAGTGAGTGTCTGCAGCATCTGCTAAGGCAGTTCCACATAAAAGACTCAGCTCAAGAACTTAATAAGATAAATGAATATGAGGAGCCAAGAGAAAATCCAAATTTCCATTACAACAATTTTGTCATAAATAATTAAAAATCAAAATGAAGTAGAAAAAGAAGAACAAACCTGTGATTCATTTTTATATTTAACTGAATATAAATGCTTTGATCTTTCAAATCATCCAGATGCTATATTTTGGCATATGGAACAAAACAAACGTTGAGATACTCTAACAGTATACTGCATGAGTGGGATCCATTTATCACAGTAATGATGAGGCTGGAAAAGACCTTAAAATTTCTTCTATTAACAGGTGTCTACAGTGCAAACATATACGGCTGAGCCAGTCATTCTGTATAGGGTATTGGTCATCTCACAAAGTAAACTTCTAAATAAAGTACTTTCTCAATGTGCTAGTTTTGACCTTTAACTGGGATGACCATTTCCCTTCACATGTAAAAATTCAGAAACATCAACACATGTGTCTTGTAGAAACAGCATTTTTCACAGGACTATAGTTGTGAGACATTTGCCTTGCCTAACCGAATTGTCCTGTGCCTGTCTTCAGCAGAACCACCCGGCCTCTCTGAAGTACCAAGGTTCAGGGAAGGTACAAAATAAATGTGAAAAATGTGAAGGAAATAAAAAAAGGCAGCAGCCTGCTATGAGGTGTGAATAGTCTAAAAAGCCGTTTGTAAGTAGATGCTAATAGACAAAGCTGCCGATGCCAAGTTGCTTTCTTCAGTGTAAATATATCTCAGTGAAAAACATATGTTTGGTATCAGAGCTGCCTCCAAGGAGACAGAGGATGTTTGTGCAAGTTTCTGAAAACACTTTTATTTCCAACAGGAAACAGGATCTTATTTATATACCAGAGCTAGCTCTTACGAACATATTTACTGAATGCTCAGAAGGCGACTTCTGGAGGAACTAACAGAAAAAGATTATGAGAAATAAGAAGTGATGCTGTTTATTGCAGAATAATATGATACAGGGTGGTTAATGACCTATATACATTAATACATATTCTCTGCTGGTTGCGAAGCATCACTTGCTGGGCACTGGCCCCTGCTACTCAGATATATTCCCCTGAGACCTTTCCCTTCTCACGCATACTACTACGCCTTCCACTGAGCTTTCCTGTTGGTAGGGTTCTCATGGGTATCTCCATCACCTTTTCCATTGTTCCATTGAGTTACCCAAGACCTGCCATTAAAATGATTTTATCTAACCCACCTGAAACAGGTTTCAGCATCTTAAACAGTTCAAAAGTGAGACCTGGGGAAGGAGTAACTGGCCAGTTGTGCAGTGCAGAAATATAGAAGCATGGTAGCTGGAATAGCTTCAGCAAGAAAATTTCTTCTTCATAAAGAAATAAATCTCAGTGATACTCTGCCCTCTGTCTTGCTCTGACAACAGCAAGGATATACATGTTAGGATATCACAGAGTAGAAAGGAGAATGACACTGACAACATGGTGATGACTTTCTATGAATTATGAAGGCTATCACTGAAGTATTCTTCATCTTCTCCAAATGCAGAATCACAGACTTGGTGACTATTCACAGAGGAACCAGTCAGGGCTGACAAAAACTATGGAAAGAGCATGAAAAGAAAGGGCAGGTTGCTCTTAGGAACAGCATGGAAGATGTCCAAAAGTGCTAAAGAATGAAAGATACATGAAGGAATAGATATTAGTTTGTAATTCCAGAACAAGGACCCATAACTTTTTAAAATGGGAATAGGAAACACAGTTTTCACAAAACAGGGAATTACATTATGGAATACATTTCTACAGGAGGCTTTGAGAGCAACACCTAAGAAACGAGCAAAAGAACTCAAGGCACCTTCTTTGGATATCAGAAACATCCAGATTTACTATTCTTCAAGCCACTGCATTTTGGAAAGAAAATCACTTGAATAAACCTTTTTCCATGGAGGGGTCAGGTTCCTAGGTGGAGGATGAGACTCATATTTTTAGAAGTATAAGCATAAGCATAAGCTTACTCACGAGGCTATGTGAGAATTGCTGTTCTTTGGAATTTCTGTTTCTAGTCCCACTTGACAAAAGACAGTACCAAATTCATTCAAAAAACAAGTTCTATGCCCCCCCAGACATCTGGCAAACATGTAAAGAGTTGTTAAATGTAATCCTAGAATATATTTTAAAGTTATCTTTATTTATAATAATGTTTTACAGTAATAAATAACAGCCATGATTCAAGTGTCTAAATTTTCTTTTCCTCCATTTTTCATTTCTTTGCTTTCCCTAGTAAAGAACCTAGATAATCTGGGCATTGCAACACAATCTACTCATCAAACTAATTACAGTATAAATTTCTACTTAATTTGTTTAACTAAACATTAACTGGAAACTTCTTGGGAAACCCTTACTAACATAGTGAAAACTTTTCTTTATATAAATCATTTGAAAGAATATAAGGAAGAAATCCATTGAAATTTAGTTCATTGAAAGCTGATGAATAAGCTAATCTGTTACTGAGTGGTTCAATGTCCAGCTGCTTAAAAATGGCATAGGAAAAAAAACCCCAGGACAATGCTGTTGTTCTGAGCTATTTTCTTTTTGTTATTAGTCCTAATGGTATTTTATAAAACTACTGTTCTCTTTTTTCTTTATATTCAATCTGAACCAATAAATATGAAAATAAGTATGACAACTAACTTACAAAGTTGAAGTTGAATGGTGATTGCAGTACTGAGTAAATGACTAAATGTAGGCTTGTTTTAGGATATACATTGAATATGTTAATGGTATTCACCAAAAACAATGGCACAGTGCACATACATACAAACCCCACCATCATTTTAATTTCTTTTTTAGGCAACATCTCTGTAATTTCTATACCTTTTACTTCTCACACAGTTTCTCCTTAAAGCAAACTAAATAATGCCATGGGTTTTGCCACTGATGAGAAAACCTCTAAGAGTCCACTACTGAATCGTCATCACCAGGGATATAACTTTGCATTCAGATGACATTGTATGCAGGATGGGTGTCTGTGCATTGAGAAACAGGTCACTTTAAGCCCACATAAAATGAGAATTAGCAAGGCTGCATGAAGATTAAAAGTAATCAAAGTTGAAGTGCATATTTCAAGAACATAGTTACTTGTGAGGGTATTCTTTTCACATTAATTTTGTGCAAATAGATTCACTTAATTTGATATTAAAAAGCTGTGAATCACTGCCTCCCAGGCCAGCAGAGCCCATGTTACTTATTAATCAAAGATTGCAGAAAAGGAATTTTATCAGTATTTGAGGGGAAAGAAAACAACCTTAAGTACAGAAGTTAAGTCCTAAAAAAGTACTCTGTTCTGGTATCAGCAATACCAACTTTTGAAAAGGAATATTTAAAATTACTCCAGGATGGAAATGGAGCAAAAACTGACTCCTTACAACAAATCTCAAGACCTAGTAACATGACAAGCTGCAAGATCCTGCAACTACTCCTGAAGCAGCTGGGAGTGCCCAGTACTCATGGACTACAACAACTACTAACTCACAACGGCTCTGCATGCTGGGATAAACAATGAGGAACCCAAGCTAGAGCCTGAAATTGTGAAAAACCTTGAATTACTGCTTCTTCTCCAAACTTGCCTCCCCACCCCTTGCTTTATTTTTAGAGACTAGTAAATAATAAATAAAAAACAGCTTAAATGAAAGCTGAATACAGTACAAAGAAGAGATTATGTGGGCAGACTTGACTGGAAAGGGAAAATAATAAAATATCAAACAAAGATTGTGTGAAAGAACTGCTTTTAGATTTATGGGCCCCACTCAGAAATGACATCCCATTCCCAAGAATTAACTTTCCAGTTACTTTCCATGCTGGCAGAGGAACTGTGGAGCAAGACAGTTTGGGAGCAGCTGACATCCTCAGTTGGATGGGACCATGACAGGTTACCCTAATCACATTCATACCACATTGCTTTAGCTTTCTGGGGTCTCCAAGAAGTAGATTTGCATTGCAAGGTGGCCTGATGAAAAACAAAGGGACAGAAAGCCTGAAAACAGACTGGCTCTGGAGCAGAAGAGCTGGTACTCCCTGTTATTTCTTGTGTATGCAAAGCAAACTTAGGACATTTATCTTAGATATTCACTGGTCTTCAGCTGTGTTTACAGTTTCACAGATCTGGCAAGAAAATCTGATAGTGGCATGTAGCTGGTGCTGGATACAACTTTTCAAACACATGCACTAGTGTAATTTCTACCATTACTGGGTGTCATGGTTTGAAAATTACCGATTTTTCAAGTATTATTGTGTTGTTTTTATGCTGGAAAAGC
Organism: Upupa epops; assembly: GCA_013397515.1. Taxonomy (NCBI): domain Eukaryota; kingdom Metazoa; phylum Chordata; class Aves; order Bucerotiformes; family Upupidae; genus Upupa; species Upupa epops. The sequence continues at coordinate 343,046 of VZRI01009651.1, forward strand.
ATTTTATTTTGATGCTGGAGGTAGCTTTCCTAGAAGATCTTCTTCATCAGTGTCTGGATTCTACAGAGTCTATAAAAGGGAAAGTACTTCCTGCTTCTTTTTTTTTCACCTTTCTCCTGCTTCTGCTGTGATATGTCTTGAGAGACAGAGAGCTCCTCTACAAGAGAGCTCCCCCCCACACCGCCCTCAGGGTGTGGGGGTACAAGCAATGGCTCTCAACCCCCTGCCACCGAAGGGTGGAGCACAAAAGAGCTAAATCTGGCTGCAGCTCTGCTCTGGGGGTAACCACAGCCCTCTTTTGCATGGGAGCACGAAAGCAGAGACAGCAGAACTTTTGGACTGTGGCCAGTGCCAGTTCACCCTAGCTCCAGGCATGGAGGCGGAAGAGACAAGCTACTGTCCATACATACAAACCCCCTTTGTGGGGGTGAACCTGCAGCCTCCTCTCTTTTGTTAATGGCTCAGATGCAGAAATCCAGCACCAGCTCATCCCAGCTCTTGACAGTGGGTCGGAAGAGAGGGCAATTCCTCCAAAGCCGCACTACAGTGTAAATGCTTTTGAAGATGCTAGACAGAGGTGATCTCTTAACCCTCTGCCTCCCTTGGTGCCTATTGACAGGGGAGAAGAAAGAAAGATTCTGCATAAGGCCTGTAGAAAGCCCTTGGATGAGACCCCACAAAGCCTATTTCCCATAACAGGTGATGCCCCACATTACTAGTGCCATGTTGCCACCACGCTGGCAAAGATCCTGTATACTCTGCAACTGAGAGACTGAGAGAAGCGTCTACTAAGAAAGAAAAAGAGAGATCACGTGTGCTGATCTCCTAATCCTTTGGCAAACAAAGAGAGACTGGAATTCTGTCATATCCTCTACATTTGACACTGCTGTAGCCTCAAAAAAGATCCCCCAAGCTCACGGGAGCTAGAAGTATGCCAGA
>VZRI01009652.1:0-53432 GCA_013397515.1 Upupa epops
AGCAAGACAAACGGTAAACAGGACGGGTTGGGAGGCTGAGTAATCTAAGACTTGCAGTGTTGCAAAATGTATGGGGAGCTAATCACTGTTAATTAAGATTAGGCCAAGAACATTTTCTCCCCCCTTATCTTTGGATCTGGGATCTCACCAAGAAGTGCAGATGTAAACAAAGAGGAGACTGATGAGAGGGGATCCTTTGAAGTGATAATATATATGAAATAAGGTATAAAATGTTGCTGCCTTAAACTGTAAGGTGTGCGTGTTGGTGGAGTGACTAACTTCCCACACACCCAGTGCTGCTTGCTCATTCCTTATTATCGCAACCAATAAATCTTCTGTATTCTATGAAAGATTTGGGTGTCTGTCAAATGATTTCTAACAAAGCTCAGGAGACAGTTACAAAGTCACCTAAACTAAGTGATGAAATGAAAGAAAACTGGGCTTCTTTGAACTGCTATATGCTGTTTTAAGTGGTTGCTGCTCCTAGAAGAGGTGATTTAGGTACCAATAGATATCAACATATATCTAGTGCTTCAGTATTTTCATCGATGACAGACAGTGGGATCACATGCATGTTCAACAAGTCAGCAGATAACACCAAGCTGAGTGGTGTGGTCACCATGGCAGAGGGACAGGATGTTATCCAGAGTGATCTGGAAAAACTGGGGAAGTAGGCCCAGGTGAACAGCACAGGGTCAAAACAGCCCAGTGCAAGGTCCTGCACCTGGGTTGGGAAAATCCTCATCAATCCAGGCTGGGGAATGTTGTGTGAGGGAGCAGCTCCACAGGTGGGGACTTGGGTGTGTTGGTGGATGAAAAGCTGGTCATCAGCTACAAGTGTCTAATTGCTGTCCTAGAAGCCCAAAGACTTGGGAATGTTGGTCAATGAAAAACTCAACATGAGCTGGCAATGTTCGCTTGCAGCCCAGAAAGCCATCCTGGGTTGCATCAAAAGAAGTGTGACCAGTAGGTCAAGGGAGGTGGTTCTCCCCCTCTATTCTGCTCTTCTGAGACCCTATCTGGAGTACTGCATTCAGTTCTGAAGAAGAGGAGACTCCGGGGAGATGTTATAGTAGCCTCCCAGTGGTGAGTGTGGTGAGACACTGGAACAGGTTGCCCAGGGAGGTTGTGGATGCCCCTCCCTGGAAGTGTTCAATATCAGATTGGATGGGGCCTTGAGCAACCTGGTCAAGGGTTGAGTAGGGGGTGTCCCCGCTCATAGCAGGGGACTTGGAACTAGATGTTCTTTAAGATCACTTCCAACCTCAACCAGAATGGTTATTTCTGTATATTTCTGAATATATTTTCAGCTAAGTGAGTAGAAGTAGAAAAAAACCCCACACAACAGTTCCTGATGCTACAAGCTATGAAGATTGGCCAAAAATACAGGAAAATGAAGAAAGGATATTCAAACTGTGTAGACACTCTTTGCGGTAGAGTCCTGCTGTTGTAAGATCCTATTTAGTAAGAGAGGATTTCAAAGAGGAGCAAATCAGACGAAGAAGATATGCTCCTGTTTTTGCTGTGCCTGATAGAAATAGTGAGAAGAAACAGTGAATTGCTGCAACCAGAGTGATAGAAACAAGGTTTCAGAGCACCTGTGCCTGTTGCTGATGGAGAAATAAAACCTTTGAGAATATAGATTCATTTGCATTTCAGTTGTAAAGTGGAATTTGTTTGTGGACTTGTCTTGGGTGCCAGCACTGCAGCTTTCTTGTCTTTGTGATTGTATGCTGTGTCTGCCAGTTCTTCTTGCTACAATGCCAGTCTACCACTGAGATGCCAGAGATGATTTGACAAAGTTGGTAGTTGCACTGATAGAAAAAAGCCCCATGTTTGATTGTAGGTTAAATTGAAAGCACGTTAAACTCCTGTGTTGAGACAGGTGTGGAGCATCTAAGTGACAAGCAGTCCTTGCTTACAATGATTTTCTGTTGAGGCTTATCTCAGCATCTTACTTTGTACGTACTTGGTAGGTACTTCCATGAAAGTACTTTTTTCTGTAGTTTTCAGAGTCCTAGCACCTTTCAAGAAGGAATTTGTGGTCCTGAAGTTATAATTTTAACAATCTGGAACAAACCTAGGGCTTCCTGGAAACCAGTCACTTGGAAATACAATCATATGGACCACAAGAGCAGCTTCCAGACATGTCTTTTGCCCACATACAGTAGTGAACTTGGCTACCTTGGAGTATTTTAGAAAGGTGATTAAAGTACAGAAGAATAAAACAGAACTGTCAGTGAAAAATATCAAGCCACTGTTTGTTGCAGACAGGAGAGAAAGGACAGTGCTTGGTAGAGCCCTAGCTGAGAACAACTTTGGAATACCATGATCTGTGATTGGCATAGCAGTGGCTCTGCCCCAGATCTGTCTCCCCTTTTCCCATTCAAGTTTGTAACCTCCAGGAGCCCCCAGGCCTTCTCAAACACCACCATCAAGCATGGTTAGCATTGGAAGTTTAAATTCCCAGGACTGCCTCTCTTGCAATATCCAAGTGTGGTTGCCCAACCCAATGGGGAAATAATCATGAAGACATGGATGCTAAAAGTCTTGTAACTTTTCTTACCTTGCCTTAGATAATGTGCTCTAACAGATTGTTTCTGAGCACCACAGTGGCTATAAAACTTCATGCAATTCCTCATGGTGCCAGGAAAGCATAACTGCTGCCCTCCCAAGCCAACAGAAGGAACTGGTGTTGCCAGTGTAGCATTGCCTGCTCACCACTGTATACAGGAAAAATGAGCTGCTTTTCTGGGCTGCAGGCTTTAGTCAGACTGTTTACATCTAGAGTGTTGTGACAGGAACACAAACCTCCTGAGCAGGTGGCAGGTGGCTGATAGTACAATAAGCAGTCATCAAAAATGGGAAATGAAATCCTTGAAACAAAATTTGCCTCTAATTCAGTGAGCAAAACCATGCTGCTCACAGAGTGGAGTTTGATTTGGTGTGGTTAGTAAATGCTTACAATAACACAATAACAGTGGCTTGGGGCTGTTTGAAGACTAGTGGAAATAAGATACCAGGTGTGTCAGCTTGTCAGTTGTTATGATGTGGTTGTTGGAATGGCAAGAATGGGCATGTACTGCAGCCATGCACCTGATGTGATGCTCCAAGACGACCAGGCAAGTCAGTGTCTTGAACTACACAAACACAGCTCCCAGCTCATTTATTGGATTAAATGCAGATCATGCTAAAATTATGAAGCATCAGGCAAAATCTCTCTCTTTCTGTCAATGCTGTGACTATCTTTGCTGAGAGGCACTCATTAGTTACACAAATTATGATGATAAATCATTACCTAAATCATACATCAGTCAACAATACAGGTAGCAGGTATTGGTTGGGAAACAGGTACCACTAGGTTACATTGAAAAGAGGAAGCAAATTTGAACTCTGGATGTCTTAGATTTCATAGCAATAAGAGGAAGCAAGAAGCACATTGCACATAGTTTTCTCAGCATTTTCCCCAACTGGAACTTTCAGCAACTTTAACCTCTGTAGTTTAGACAAATGAGGAAAAAAAATGCAAGATTATTAGAAATCAAGTGGTTAAATATTAAGGGCTGGAACATTTTTCCTTAGAGCCTCTTTATTTTCATGAAGCTGGAGGGCAGGAGAGAATGAATGTGATGGGTGAATGTGAGGGGCATTCTGAGATTATTTAGGTTTGTATTAAATTTTGTTAATTTCCGACAGTCTCGGAAACAGACACAAGGAAAGCACATTGTAGGGAAAAAGCAGGTTTCCCAGTGAGGAAAAGAGAACATACAAATCTACAAATTGACATTGGGATTTTTTCTGAGGATTTTTTTCCTCTCTAGGAGATTTAAAGGAGTGAATTGCATTTCCCTCAAAGTCAGCACTTGCCTGTGGGCTAGATGAGGGCCTCTGTACAGACAGCCTTTATGGCTCCACCTTACTGTCAACCAAATCCAGAAGAGCTGATCTGATGCAAGGGAGCAGAATTCTGCACTCGGTTTTCTGTGGAGGGCTGTCTCATTAGGAAAAGAGCAGAAGTGGGATGGTCTTTGAGGTACTTTGCATGCTGCCTTACTTGAGGAGAAGAAAAAGGAGACACACTTTCAGGAATGTGGCTACATGGCTTAAGGCTGAGCTTTTAACACTGCGCTTCCCCTTCCCCTGAACAAAGAACCTGGGAGGAAGGAACAACTCATTCCTAGGGAGAGCAGAATCTGCCAAAAAAGAGGATGCTCTTAGACTTGTTGTGTCTGATAAAGAAGTAGAAAGGGTGGTCAGCCTTAAATTTCAGAGCAGGGCCATCAGGGCCACTTTTTAATATAGTAGTCACAGTAGCAGCAGCAGCCTCGGTGCCTTTCTCATCAACTGCCACAAAAGACTTGTGCAAAATGTTGGAGATAAGCACACCACCCTTCTCAGCTATTCCAGTGAAATCAGCATTGGTGCTGAAGGCACTGCACATGCCCATGCTGCTCAGAGTGTCACTGAGGTTGTACCTTTCCTCCATTGTGAACTTGGGCAGGTACAGATCCACAACAATTTTGGTCATCTTCTTGCAATCTGTCCATTCAGACAGCTTCTCATAGGTCAGTTCTCTTGCCAGCTATAGTTTAAGGAAGAGAAGGAGTTAGATTTTTACAAAGAAAAAGCAATCAATCATTAATTAATGTTGTGTCAATCCAATGAATCAAACTGTTTTTGAATGGCAGTTTAACACTTATTTGACAGCATTAAATGCAGATTGATTTTACTGATGATCAAAGGCATATCTCAAAGTCTCAAATATTTGAGACTTAATGCTGCAAAGATTTGAACACCATTCCTGCTGAATCCATTCTCGTTATAACAACCCCAGGCAGAACTATAGGCTGGGAATGGAGCTCTTGGAGAGTACTCAGGTAGAAAGAGACTTGGGGGTATTGGTGGACAGTAAACTTAACATGAGTCAACAATGTGCCCAGGTGGCCAAGAAGGCTAATGGTGTCCTGGCCTGTATCAGGAATGGTGTGGCCAGCAGGGAGAGGGAGGTTATCCTCCCCCTGTATTCAGCACTGGTTAGACTGCACTTGGAGTATTGCATTCAATTCTGGGCCCCTTAGTTTAGGAAGGATGTCAACGTGCTGGAACAAGTCCAGAGAAGAGCAACTAGAATGGTAAAGGGCCTGGAAGGTAAGCTCTACGAGGAGAGGCTGATGGAGCTGTGTCTGTTTAGCCTGGAAAAGAGGAGGCTCAAGGGTGACCTTATCGCTGTCTATAACTACCTAAAAGGTGGCTGTGGTCAGGCGGGAGTCAGTCTTTTCTCCCTGGACACTGGAGACAAGACAAGGGGTCACAGTCTTAAGTTCCATCGGGGGAGGTTTAGACTTGACATTAGGAAAAGGTTTTCCACTGAAAGAATGATCAGATTTTAGAATGGGTTGCCCATGGAGGTGGTTGGGTCACTGTCTCTGGAGGCGTTTAAGGTTAGGCTGGATGATGAAGTGCTGAGTGGCATGATCTAGATGTCAGATGTTTAGGTTTACTTGGTTGGTTTTAGGTTGGACTGGATGATCTTTAAGGACTTTTCCAGCCTCATCATTACTGTGATACTGTAATACTGTGATTGCAAAAGAAAGACATGGCATTCCACACCTGCTGCCATCCCCCAGTGTAGTTATTTCCACTCCCTTAATCCTGACTTGGTGTGAAGAGAACTGTTGTGAGATTGCTAACAGTGTGGAGCAGGTGGTTTGTCCAGTTCCATAGAAGCTAGTGTTAATATTGAATGTATTCCTTGGCAATCTTAAAATGACCTGCTAGCAGGAAAATCATTCACTGTCACTCTGCATGCTGGGTGCTGCATCACCAGGGTTCAGCCCAGATCAAATGGAGGACAACAATGAATGCTATTATTGCAATGATAGTCACCAAGAATTTCAGTTTTGCAATTGTAACCACAGAGGCAGGTGCCACTATTGTAGGAAATAGTTTCACCAAACCCCTAGTCATTCAGACAACAAACACATGTCTGTGGGTGAACAGGATGAGAACAAGTTGGTAAATAAATTTCCAGGGCATGGAAACAAGGTGTCATCTTGAGAAGAGGCTGTGACATCTTATGCAGCTGTGTTCCTCCTGAATGTGCATCAAAGGGGTTTTTAACCCTTACGGAACATGTAGGATTGGCTGCCAGGCATGGGGCTATTAAACAGCTATTCAAATCAAGGTTAGATGTTAGGAAAACCTTAATTGGAAGTGTCAACAGTCCTTGTAACTCTTTGTCCTGGAGGAAGTTGAATCACCATCCCTGGATGTGTTTACAATTGTGCAAATATGGTGCTCAAGAACATGATTTAGTGGCTAATGGTTGGACTTGATGTCTTAAAGGTCTTTTGTGACCCAAATGATTCTATGATTGTATGATTGTCTGATTATGCATAGTGTTACCTGTCTTTGGTTCTACCAAATCAAGGACATTCACTGTAGAGAAGTGTTGTTGGGTTTAGATAAGAATTAAATGACATTAACTTGGCTGATGTTCACTTAGTCAAATCCCCCTGCCACAGCAGGATCACCTAGACCAAGTCGCAGAGGAACACATCCAGGCGGGTCTTGAATATCTTCAGAGGAGACTCCACAACCAGCCCTGGGCAACCTATTCCAATGCTCCGTTACTGTCACTGTGAAGAAGTTTCTTCTGATACTTACAGGGAACCTCCTATGTTCCAGCTTGCACCCATTTCCCTTTGTCCTATCACCAGATGACTTTGAGAAGAGCCTGGCTCCATCCTCCTGACACTCACCCCTCACACAGTTATAGACAGTAACAGCCTCCTCCAAGCTAAAGAGACCCAGCTCCCTCAGCCTTTCCTCATAAGAGAGATGCCCTACTTTCTTCATCATCTTCATTGTTCTACACTGGATACCCTTCAGCAGGTCTGTGTACTTCTTGAAATGAAGGGCCCAGAACTGGACACAATAATCCAGATGCGGTATCACTAGTGCAGAGCAGAGGGGGAGAACTTCTCTCGGTCTGCTAATCAGTGACTGGGCAGAGACATAAAATGGGGATAGCACACTTTTTTACCTGTTCGAGACCTGTAGTGCTGTCTTTGATGTCATTGGGAAGGAGGATGAACATACTGAGCTCCTGTTTCACATATGGCAACTCAATCATTTTGAAATTCATTGCTTCCATGATGAGAACTGGAAATATATTTCTCATGTACATCATCTTCACAGGTTTGGTCTTGTTCTGTAAAACATTTATTGAGGAGTAGGAAATCATTCCTTGGAATGAAGGGTGCCACTGAAACAATGCAATGGAGGGAGCAGAAACTTTTGTAAGTGGCTTTTACAATAGGAATTTGTCATTCACTTTCCAAAGTTTTCCTGACTGGATAATATTGCTTATCATGGTGTTTGTCCCAGAGCATTTTATTGGATGCTGAACTGTTTGTTTTCTCTCTTCTCCCAAAATATGCTCAGTAGCCCATAAGGGAGAAAATTAGAAATGTCTGCAAGGTTTTAGGGGGATGGAGCACATGTGGGATATGGCCTTAAACACTACAGCAGAGAAACAGCTGTGGTTTAAGAGGACAATGTTGTGTAGATTTCTGTGACCTTCTCCCTTTACCAAGAAAAATAATTAGCTGATTGCTCTATGTGTCAAAATTCTTTATAGAGGATAGCACTAATGTCTGAGAAAAGGGGCTCATGGTGAAGGGAGTTTCCAGCAAGCAGTGATCTTTGCAGCAGTACTTAACCTCTCAGCATCTCTGCCCCTTCTTTTGAGGAAACAGCTCATGTCAATGTGCTAATGAGAAAGCAGAAGCTACAGTTGGTGGAAATCGCACAGAGCTCTTGTCTTTTGGTAAGCATTCACTGATAGCTCTTGTGTGTACATGCTTTTGCTGTTTCATAGAATCACAGACTGGCTCAAGTTGGAAGGGACCTCAGAAATCATCTGCTCCCAACCCTTTACCATGGGCAGCAACACTCCTCAACCAGACTTGGTGGCTCAAGACCTCATCCAACCTGGCCTTGAACACTTCCAGGGAGGAGGCAGCCACAGCCTCTCTGGGCAATCAATTTGAGAGTCCCCCACCCTTGTCCTGAAGAGCTTCTTCCTCAGATCCAGTCTGAACCTCCTCTCCTTCAGTTCCAAACCATTTCCCCTTGTCCTATTGTTGGATCCCCTTGGGAAAAGTCTCTCTGCAGCCTTCCTGTACCTTCAGGTGTTGTAAGGCATCTCTAAGGTCCCCCTGGAGTCTTCTTTCCCTAGGCTGAACAAGGCCAGCTCTCTCATCTTGTCCTCGTAGCAAAGACACTCCAGCCCCTTTTCTTCTAGTTTTGCCCATCCGTTAACCCATTAAGGGTCCCTGTTGTATCTGAGCAGAGGTGTTTGCCCCCAGCCAGATGGCACAGCACAGAGGCCCAGAGACCTGCTCAGCCGTGGCATGGCCTGTAGTTTCTGTCCATGCAGCATGGGCTGTCAAAATCACATTTGTACAATTCATCCTTTTTAGCACTGTTTTACAGAAAGGCCTGACTCTAGTGCTTTCGGAAGCAGTTGCTGTCACCTGGAGCCATTAACATTTACCTGAGCAGCATCTTAATATAGCAGAGAGATGGGCACCGGCACATTTCACTGTAACCAGCTTTTCCCAGAGTGTAGTTACTACAGAGATACCTAGAAGATTTACAAAATGCAAATATTTCAACAGTAGCTATTGTCACCAGGCTGTTCTCAATGGGAAGACCAGAGGAACTTACCTTGCTCAGCCAGAAGGGTTGCAGATTTGTGTTTTCTGCTGGAAATGTCTCTTGCCATTCTGCCTTGAGATAAATGGCATTCACCAGGATCAGTTTGGTGGAGGTTACCACGTCTTGTGAATCCAGCAAGTCCTTAATTTTTCCTTTTGAAATCAGAAAAGACAGGTTTCATTCCAGTGCAGCAGAGCGAGTGAAATTGTCCATGCTGCTTGACATAAATCAGCTAGTCTATTTGCAGTTTCCCAAGCTGTTTGCTTCCCAGTCCTCTGGGCTAGCTGTAAGGACTAGACTCCTTACCCCAAAAAGTCACAGCTCCATGGCAAGAAGCTAGAAGGAGAAAGCCACATGCTTCCTTGCCAGCTCGTTACTCCAGTTAAGAGAAGGCAAACATATCTGGCCAGTGCAGGATGGTACAGCTAGCTGGGCATCCCCATAGTTTCTCCACTCTGTCTGCTCTGCCTGAGCTGTATGGGTGCAGTGCCAGGGCAGCAGTCATGCATGAGGAATCATATAGTTATGGAATTTTGTAGGTTGGAAAAGACCATCAACATCATTGAGTCCAACCATTAACTCAACTGTCCAAAAACCAGTCCCTGAGCTCCGGATCTCCACAACTTTGAAACACGTCCAGGAATGCCAATTCACTTCCCTCCCTGGGCAGCCTGTTCCAAGGCTTGATGGCACTTTCCAGGAAGAGGTTTTCCCTAATGTCCAACCTAAACTTGAGACTATTTCCTCTCGTTCTGTCACTTGTTACTTGTGAGAAGAGACCGACCCCCACATCTCTACAACCTCCTTTTAGGTAGTTGTAGGTAACGATAACATGTCCCCTCAGCCTTTTCTTGTTCCATATTAAATAGCCCTCAGTTGCTTCTCATGTTTGCTCTCCAAACCCTTCCCCAGCTTTGTTGCCCTTCTCTGCACCCACTCCAGCAATTCAATGTTCTTGTACTAGAGGTGAGGCCTCACCAGTGCCCAGTACAGGGGGACAATAACTTCCCTATTCCTTCTGGTCACCCTTTTTATGATGGAAGTCAGGGTACTTTTGGCCTTCTTAGCCACCTGGGCCTACTGCTGGCTCATGTTTAGCTGCTGTTGACCAACCAGATGGTGCATGGCACAGTGCAGCTGATGAGAGTCTCTCAAATGAACTCACTGACTCACAGAGGTCTGGATCATGTGTTTGAAGCTGCTTAAGTGTGCTGCTCTGCCTCTGTTCTCCCCCAGCCTCACTGTCCACATGGGAAGCCATGAGCTAGTGCTGCTGTATCACATGGAGGGGGCATATGCCCACAGGAAATAGAACAGCTTTACAGAAGTAGATGGTGGGGTTGAGCTCAGTTTACCCTCAGTTTGTTTTTCAACCCAAGCGTTGATCTCCTTTCTGGATTGTTCTGGTGCTGTCTTAAAGGTCACCTTGTGCGGCTCTGCTTTGTAATAGCTCTTACTGAGCTGTGAGTAGGTCTGAAAATAACAACAGCATGACAAGAAAACAAAGGAAAAAGACATCAGTTCTACATGAGACTGGATTTTTTAGTCTCATTCTTAGACTTCTTGATAGCTTCTTGGGCCTAGAGGATTGCAAGTTGTTTCTTATCTGTCTCTGATGTACTGTGAGTTCAGTTCAGGGATATCAAAAGGAATATTCACTTATTTTGATCCCACTTTTCTTTGGAGAGGGAAGGATGCCTGTGCCCATCTCACAGATAAATTTACTTGGATGTCTCCTTTACAATTGTATATTTTGGGGGTCCCTATAAGCAAGCCATACTACATGAAGAAGAATCCCTACACTGTAAGGCAATGCATCCTTCAACACTATGAGCAGACTGACTGCTATTCTCCAGTGAAGTTGGTCACTGAAATCCAGGGCTCTTATTCTCAGTATTCAGGGTCAGCAACTAAGCAGTTCTATTAGAACCAAGTAATTCAAATGAGAAATATTTGTTTACATTTTGTTACTCATCCTAAATGCTTAAAGCAGATGCACTCACAGGTAATAATGAGAAGGTTTTTTCCACGTAAACGCAGTTCGCACTTCTCAGGGAGTATGTGCTTCTGGGTTTGTTGATGGCAGTCATGATTTCTTTGAAGCCAGAATGGGTATCTTCAGCCTGGTTGTGCTCAGGGTCCTGGGAAACAGACATATTCAGCAAGTGCATTTTCTCATTCAAGTTTTCTGAACACCATAAGGTTGCCATCATTGACATTTGCAGGGTTCTGTAATTACTGAATTGATTGATTTTCCATATAGCAAACCTTCCAGCCCATCCCAGTGACTTGTCCTTTCACGCTACTCAGAGTATGAGTGAAAGGAACTGAACCTGAACCGATTATGATAAGCTGAAGAACCTGGGCTTGTTCAGCCTAGGGAAGAGAAGACTCCAGGGGGACCTTAGAGCTGCCTTACAACACCTGAAGGGAATCTGCAGGAAGGATGGAGAGGGACTTTTCCCAAGGGGGTCCAGCAAAAGGACAAGGGAAAAGGGTTTGAAACTGAAGGAGGGGAGGTTCAAACTAGATCTTAGGAAGAAGTTCTTCAGGAAACTTGAGTCAGGTGGAGAGATTCTGGAATCAATTGCCCAGAGAGGCTGTGGCTGCCCCCTCACTGGGGGTGTTCAAGGCCAGGTTAGAGCAACCAAGTCTAGTTGAGAGAGGTCGCTGCTCATAGCAGGGAGGTTGGAGTACATGATCTCTGAAGTGCCTTCCAACTTGAGCTACTCTGTGATTCTATGTTGGGTTTTGAATTTAAAGAGCAATACAGGCAAGAAACATTGACTCCTACAACTGGATTTGGGCATTCTTCTTCTGGAGATTCTTTATTTTGCTGTTCTAGTCCTAATACTTACCATTTTTCTTGTCTTTGGTCTCCCCCGAGATGATCTGGCCACAGAAGAAGAGCTTTCAACTCCTGTTGCATGAGTGAAGTGAAGAACCTGCAAGCAGAATTTCCAGAGGTAACAAGTAGGCATGAAGGAACTGGCATCATTTAAAGCCAAATGGGAATCAAATGGTTGTCATATTTTGCTCCTTATAACTCTCTGCACTGTCTGCTGCTTAGGTGACAAGGAAAGGAGATGTTGGAATGGTAGCGTGTGTAAATCCCACACAGTACCTGTGAGCAGCGCTGTCCCCCTGCCATTGACAACACTCCTGTTTGCACACTACAAAGCTGAACACTCTCCCACAGCTGTTGCTCTGAGCAGTAGCGGTGTGGATGTGCAAACCCAGATGATTCTGTCCATAATAATGGTCCAAAGGCATTAAAATAGGAGCACAGTGGTTCAGAGGAGGGTGCTGGGTAGTGTGGAGCATCACAGCTCCCTTCAAACCACCAATGTGCCCATGGTGGCACTAGGAGCGATGGCGTTAGTGGGATGTAGAGTCCTATTCTGAACTCTCAAGCTGTTGTTTTGGAAAGCATAAATCAGGATAGAAAGATCCATCCTGGCCAGGCATGAGAGAGACACTGCTGGAATCTTCAAGCCTCCCATGATGCAATTATAAAATCACAGGATAAATTAGGTGTAGAATAATTTAGAAAAAGTTAGGTTCAGAGAACCTCTGTGCTCAGCATGTGATACTCCCAGGACACTTTGTCTTAGTGGAGAAGTGAGGGACCTTCTATGAACTGAAATAAATGTACCACTCACTAGTTACAACCTCTGCTCTGCCTTGATTCCTCATCATTCTAGTGCCAAGATTTCCTATCTAAAATTAAATATTGCAGGCAGTATAGGAGCCAGGTACTGTATAGGGTGTGGGCTTCACAGAGCAACCTACCTCTGCCATCTCTGTGGCTGTTTTGCCTTTTGCACCCAGGTATATCAGAGCCAGAGTAGAAGATATGCTCCAAGGGGAAAAGAAAATGTTCTTCCCCTGGTTGGTCTCATTCAGCTTGTTGAAAAGATCAACTGTGAGCTTGCCAACTGATGTTGAGATTAGTTCCATTGCTACAACCTGAAAAGAGGCAACAGATAGAAATTAACAATTAGAATCTATACAATTACCTTTATTACAGAGCACCTATTAGTGAGCAGTGCAACACCCTGCATGGGCATCCACTCAAACTCATAACCTTGTGATCTGTTTGCTCTTTCACACATTACTGTTTGCCACAAGCAGTTTCTTTTAGATTTTTTAATTTCCAAATAATATTATCCTATAGTTGCACGTAAGTCCTCTTCTACACAGCTGTTGACTGTCTTTCTTTCGAATTTTTCTTTTCAAACAGATTCAAGCAGATTTTTAAGCTGTGTAGTTTTCTTCCTTTCTGTCCATAAAGAGTGATTTATCACAGCAATGTTCCAAGGGAAATTGAAAATGCAGTTTTAGCACAAAGGATCACAATATGCCTGAGTTTCCTTACCTTTTCATTTTGGACCTGAACAGAACTGAAAACTGATACTAAGGCTTTATTCTAATCCTCTAGTACTTCTCCTGTTCAGCCACCTATTCTGAGTATCATCAGGAACAGCAGAGCTGCTATTTTCTTCTAGACTGATGGAGTTTTATTTGCGATGTGTGTTTACCACCCCTTCTGTATGTTCCAGCAATTTCATTTCCCCCAGAAACTGAAAGATTCCTTGAGGTTATGAACACTCTAAGGTATCTGCCCAGCAGTACCAGGTTGTTTACCAGTTATAATAGCAGTAATATGTTTCTACCACAGACTGACTTTCTTTACTTGTAGAACACAACCCCAAAGCATGAAGATGAAAATTCCTATAGTTTTTCACTAACAAATTCTCCTCTGAGTTTGGCCTGATAATGTGCAGGGGGAATCCTTTATCACAATGAAGATTTTATTCAATAAGACAATTATTGTCCTAAGAAAACCTTCTTTCTTGTGATCAGTTCTCCCCCAAATTAACACTTTTCCTTAGCTCCACAGCTTTAAGTTTTCTAAGGGTTCCCAGCTAAGAAGACATGAGGCACTGTAGCACTGGCATATTCTAATTTACATATGCAGTCATGCATGCCATAGCATCAGAAAATTTGTTTAAATATTTACCTCTGATCCCATTGAGAGAGAAGATTTAGATCTTGCCCTCAGTCAGAGTGTGTGCTTGTGTTTCAAGCAATGAATTCATTTAGTAATAGAGTACTACTTGCACCACCCTTTCCTCCTTCCCTACCACCAGGTTGTTTCTGTGTACCTTTCTGCTTATCCCCAGAAGGACTTGTGCAACTCTGTCCTGTTTGCTAACCCTATCACTTTTCAGTTTTAGATATTTCCAAAGAACAATGGAACTAAATCTCAGCTCGATTGTTCCACCACAATAGTCTACTGACAGGATGGCAGAATAGTTCATCCATCCCAATGTTTTTATGGTGTTTTGGAGACAACCGGTCTATTGCTTAAAGTAAATGACTAGTGAACAGGTTGCACAACTTGAATGTGTGGTTCTGGCTCCTGGGTCTAAGCAGATATTGTAGGCCTGATTCTCCTCTCTGGCTTTGTGCAGCTGTGACTCCTGTGTTTCAAATAAAACATCAGCACAAACCATCACAGAATCATAGAATTTATTGGGTTGCAAAAGATCTTTAAGTTCGAGTCCAACCATTAGCCTAACTCTACCAAGTCCACCAATAAACCATGTCCTTAAGCATCATTTTTACACAACTATTAAACACATCCAGGAATGGTGATTTAAGTACTTCTCTGGGCAGCTTCCAGTGCTTGATGATCCTCTTTGCATGCTTTAGAAGTCAGAAAACTGACAATGCAATCAAACATATTTATTCATAGGAGGTCAGAGTGATAGTTTCCTTTCCCACAGTCAGGCACAGTACTCTCCTTAGTCACTTATATGACTTTTCAGAAGAATATCTCTATTTTATGTTCCTATTTTATGGTTTACTCAAGCTCAGTTTATTCTGGTTACTTCCCATTTTGACCAAGTATTACTGAATAACAACAGAGACTAATTCTTCCCTTTGTTCCTCAAGTAAAAATGCCTCTGAATTCAAAGATAAGAAAAGCAACAATAGACCATACTATTATGTTTATGAGCAAAAAAACCCCACAAACCTAAACCGACTCTCTTTTTCAAAGAGCTTCTTCCTGTTGTCCTCATAATACCAATGCTTTGAAAACATACAGCACTACATAGCTGCTGGTACAATTACTGTATCTAAACCCAAGCTATTCAGATTATCACAGAGAATCTCACTGAGAAAAAAGCACACACTCGTCCTATAAGAACACACTTGTTGGAATGTATTTGCAGGAAAATACAGCTCCCAGCTCCAGCTATATGGGATGTTAGCATGACTTACTCTGGGATGGCTGTAACTGAAACTAACTCTGTTCCCATGGGAAAAAGAAGATACTAAGCTGCATGTTAGCAAAAACACGAGCTTGTGTGCATTCCTCAGATAGCGAGGAACCAATTATAAGGTGAACACTTGTCATATGTTTTGGCAAGGCTTCCAATCAGCAAATGCGTGAACACTTGTAGAGATAGTAAAATTGTATATAAAGGGAAGCTTCAGCACAATAAACTGTCTTCACTTTGATTCATATTGAATTGTGTGGAGTCCACCATTACTTCTCACACTCTGGAATATTTTTAGGAACAAGTTTCACAAGCAGCTGAATGATTAGCCACTGGCAGTTCAGCTTCAGCTTGAAGCTCAGTAAGACCATAGACAAAGGTAAGCTATGAAGGAACATTCAGGATAAGGGCTGGACACCCACTGGCTGTGTTGGTGAAGAAATCTCATTGCAGCCATGACTGGGAATCATTTGAGAGAATCACTGCAAAGCGCTGAGTTAGTGCACAGTACTTGCATGTAGTGAAAGAGGACAAGCAGTGAAACAACCCACTGGGAAGGCTCTAGCAAAGATAAAGTGAGGAAATACAGTGGGGGCAATGACGGTGCTGTTCCAGAAAAGAGTTGGGCTGCTGTTGGGTGGTGGGAGAAACAGAAGGTGGTGGCAACAACCCTAAGACCCCAGAGGACAGAGTAGGGGAATGGAGGAAGGGAAGGAAGTACTGTGTGCTAAGCACTTAGCTGTAAGCCTGATTACAGGAACAGAGTGTGTCAAGTCTTCTAAATAGTGGCAGAAATCAATGTTGTGCAAGACAATGAAGAAATGTCAAAAATGGTTAGGTTTAGTGTAAGAGGTAAGTTCTCAAGAAATCAGGAAAGGAGAAAGGTCTGTCAATTGCACCTCCAGGTCGTTTTCCACTGAGCAGTTATTCAGCCGCTCTGCCCCAAGTCTGTAGCATTGCAGGAGGTTACTATGACCACACTGTAGGGCCTGATACTTGGACTTGTTAAACCTTGTACAACCGACCTCAGCCCATTGATCCAGCCTGTCCAGGTCTTCCTGCAAGTCTTTCCTACCCTCCAACAGATCAACACTTCAACCAAGTCTGGTGTCCTCTGCAAACTTGCTGAGGGTGTACACAATCCCCTCAGTGCTTGTTGAGGCTGTATAGGATGGAATAGAGCAGTTGCTTCACAGCACTTTTTCTGTGCCCCTTCCCATGTGTGAAGCAGATACAGAGTGGACCTTGAAGGATCTGGCCACATGGAAGGAAACAGAAAGGACTCAGTAACAGCAGTGTCCTCTCTTATCAGGAACAGATATTTCTAGTAGGATGCTGCTGATGTTTGCAAATTCTATAGGGAGCCCAGTCCATTGCACTCTGTTATGAACTCAGTGCGTTAGGCATGCCCCCTGCAAACACGCAAGGCTGCCTATGGCACTCTTCTCCTTAGCAGAAACTGCTGCAACAGCAGTAACTGCATGTGTGAAATTAGCATGTGATCCTCCAGAAAGCACTTATCCTGATTCTCCAGTGTGATCATTCCTTGAACCAGTGAAATAAGTGGCAAAGCCGAATGAGAGAAAAGCAACATAGTGCTGGGCTGGCAACAATGCTGACTGCAGAAAAAGTTACAAAGGAGAAGATTTCAAGGTACAACTGTTTTATTTTCCTTCAGATATACAGTATTTTTCAATTGCCCTGGGACAGATCAGAAAGTGCATTCCGCTGTTTTTTTCCCAGTTTTATTCTTCTTATGTACTGAAGAATGTTGGGAATTCCTGGATTAGACCAGCACAGTCTGTTCTGCATTGTGGCAGTTGTGTTTCAGAAAGTGCTGGAAAGATGCATCAAGACTGCTTGATGTACAGTCTGGTGCTTACAGCATAGTGCAAAGAGTTTGGGGTTCTTCAGCCAGGGCAATGAGGCAGAGGCCTGAATTCCAGGCTGTTTTTGGTATGCACTCTCTCAAGAGGTTTGTCAACAGCACAGGAAGAGTAAGAAGTGCACAGACTATTGGGATGCTCTTCATGGTGCAAATTTTCTTCATTATCGTTGCAAGAGCCTGGTTAGAAATGGTTGTATCTCTAGGGGGAAGAGAACCTTCCCAAGAAGAGGACACTCTTGGTCTTGTTGTGCCTGATAAAAAAGAGAAAAGGGTGATCTGCCACAAAAATAATGGTAGCACCAAGACTTCTTGAAGCCAGTGCTGCTGAGCTGGCAGCTGCTGCCTCTGTGCCTTCTTCATTGACTTCCAGGTAACACTTGTGAAAAACTTGTGACAAAAACAGGTCGCCGTTCTCTGACATCCCCGTGAAATCAGCTTCACCTTCAGTGAAGGCATCTCTTATCCCCATCCTGCTCAAAGTGGGCTTGAGGTTGTATTTGTCTGCTAATGTGAACCTAGGCAGATAAACCTCCATTTTCGTTTTGTCCATGAGTTGTGGGTTTGTCCATGTCAACAAGTTTTCAGAAGTCAATTCTCTTTCCAGCTGCAGTAATGAAAAAAGAGAAAAATCACAGATAATTTCAGAATATTCTAAATTCTGTGCCCCAAGGACTACTGCTTCTCTGTCAGGGGATCTAGCAGGGTTAAACAGTTGCAGGCAAAAATTGCCACTGTCAGGTAGCAGTAGTCTGGTTGATTTGCTGTTCACATTTCTGTCTTCCTTATGGAAATTTAGAATTTACTGAAAAGAGCTTTTTTTCTTCCTACAGACATCCACTAATGTAAATGAGAATTTGGAAAGTTCAGTATCCCAAAGCAGGGCCTGTCTCTCTACAGAAGGTGCCAGTGTCCATAAGCAGTAGCTCCAGACATTCTTGTAAGAAGTGCAGGTACCAAATTAGTGAGGTTTTTCTTTTTCTTCAAATGAAATAATATCTGTCCACATCAGACAGACAGACATCAGGACAGTCTGTCTGTCCTCATTTTTGTTCAGCTGGAAGAAAAACCATTCCTGCAGGGTTTGGGTTACCTGTTTCCAGGACTGATCAACATTAGGAACAACAGGAATGCCAGATGCCAAGAGGAAGAAGTTCACAGTGCTAAACCAAGCTTGGGTTTGGTGTTCCTCAAGCCTGATCAGTACTCTCCTTCCTAGACCTATGACAGTAGCCTGGGCTATCACCCTGCACATGACAAAATGGGTGAATAATGACACTTGATTTTTACAGAGGATTTATTCCATTGCTTTACCTTTGGTAGGCCAGTGATGTCACTCGGTAGCAGGATGAACATGCTGAAGTCATTATTAATGTATGGAAGCTCAAGAACATCAGTCTGGACTGACTCTATGTAGTTTGAGTTAAATTTGTCACTTACATACATCATGGGCACTGGTTTAGATGTGTGCTGCAACAAATAAAATCCAACACTTGCAATTAGTGCTCTGACTGAACAGCAGAGGACTGAGTTAGTGTAGCACAGAAGAGGTTTATTGTATTTACTGAACAAGCTGCCTACTGTGTCTGAGACATCCTTATGGTTCTGTGTTAGGACCCAGGAACTGCAGAGGTCTTCTGGAAGGGCTAGCTGAAGTGTCTGAGATGACACCTAGCACAGGGAGCCATATCCCACTCTGATTAAGTGAACCAATAAGGTTAAAAGTGAAGATTAAATGCAGAGAATGGCAGCTTGTTCGAGCCAGGTTTTCTTGGTCTTACTTGTGGGTCAGGAACCAGTACATGCCTGCAGTCTTTGTGCTGAAGGTGGTAAAGAAAATACCACATGGTTTAACTGAAGTAGCCTTCACACTGCATGGATCTAAAAATGGGCAGAATTTCTCTCCCCTATCTTTTCCAGTTTTTCCCTTTTGCAGTGTAGGATATAAGGCAACATGTTCCACAGCACAATGTGTTCCCATACCGTGTTTACTCTGAAAGGCCTTTGCCTGGTAGCTTCAGCTTCAAACTTTGTTGCCCAGTTTCCTTTGAAGTAGAGCACGTTTATCAAGACTAATCTGGTGAGTGAATCTACAGATCCAGGAGGCAGCAGATTTTGGATTTTACCTGGAGAAAACAGAAAGACATTTATGCATCTCTACAGTTTTACTGGTTTGGTGCATGTGTTAGCACAAGTCCTGCAGATACAAGCCAGGAAAATCCTAAGGGCTCATACAGCAAGTGTCCAGCTTGAGATTATTCTCCAGTGTGGCCAGCAGAGCAAGAGAGGGGATTCTCCCCTTTACTCTGCTCTGGTGAGTTCAGGTGTTCCCAACAGAAGAAGTATATAGAACTGTTGGAGCAAGTCTAGAGGAGGCCACAAGGATTATCCAGGGGAGCTGGGACTGTTCAGCCTAGGGAAGACTCCAGGCAAGACCTTATTGTTGCCTTACAGTACCTGAAGGGACCCTACAGGAAGGCTGGAGAGGGATTTTTCCTAAGAGAATCCAGAGACAGGACAAGGGGAAATGGTTTGAAACTGTAGGAGAGGAGGTTTAGACTAGATCTTAGGAAGAAGTTCTTCAAGACAAGGGTGGAGAGACTCTAGAATTGACTGCCTAGAGAGGCTGTGGCTATCCCCTCCCTGGAGGTGTTCAAGGCCAGGTTGGATGGGGCCTTGAGCAACCAAGTCTGGTTGAGAGATGACACAGCGCATGGCAGGGGGTTAGAGTAGATGAGCACTGAGGTCCCTTCCAGCCTGAGCCACTCTGGGATTATGTGATTATTTGCCAGTGGGATAATCTTGATCTGCAAAGATTAAAAAATAAATCACATTCCTCCCACATTTAGATGGAGGACATTAATTCTAGTCAGGGATTGTCAGCAGATTGCAGCTTTGGAAAATTGATGTGATTTACATTTCCCAGGTCAATTGCTTACCTGCCTTGTGCCTCTAAAGTACCGAGACTTTATTCAATGCCAAAACAGCTTCTTTTTGAATTGAGAGAGGAAGCTGGAGCTTACCTTCAGTCTGGTTTTCAACCTTGGAATTGATCTCTCTTCTGATTTCATCTGCTGCTCCCATGAAATCAACTGACCATGGCTCTGCATTGTAGTATTTCTTGGCTAAGTGTAAGTATTCCTGCAGTGCAAGAGAATACATATCTTAGGGTTGTTACCCACGAGTACAAATGCTAATAAATAACTAGAATTGAATACAGAAAAAACACAATAATAATTACATGAACTACAAGCACTGAGTCAAAATAACAAAGGATTTTCTGGTGGAAACAGTCACTTAACTACATTTGCAGATGGCTCTGAAATAAGGCACACATGCCATAAAACCAACAAGTCTCATAGAAAACATTTTTTATTGAGGATAACAACATGATTGAAAGATGTAAAGAAAATATTTAAAAGTACCTGGTTTATGTTGTGTTTATGGAGCATAAATAGTGTGGACAAGAGCTATGCCTACCTTACTGAAAGGCAACGATTTTTCTCCATATAACTGGTTGACACTTTTAAGAAGATGATTTTTAGTGGGTTTGTCTATTTCAAAGTTGAGCGCTTTAAACCCACTATGAACATTATCTGATTTGCCAATTTCTGTCTAAAAGGAAAGAAGAAAAGATGTTATGGATCTGTAGTGTGAAAATGTTCCACAATTTTACGTTTTTGTCATGCAGCTCGAAGCATTTCTGTGCAGGTGATCTGTTGCAGCAGAAAAGTCGCTCTAACCAGACAGCTATTAAAAGAATCACTTGAAAGTATCACAGTATCACTGTAATGATAAGGTTGGAAAAGACCTTAAAGATCATCCAGTCCAACCTAAAACCAAATAAACCAAGTAAACCTAACATTTAACATCTAGATCATGCCACTCAGCACTTCATCCAGACTAACCTTGAACACCTCCAGAGACGTTGACTTGATCACCTCCGTGGGCAGCCCATTCCAGAACTGGATCACTCTTTCAGTGAAAAACCTTTTCCTAATGTCAAGTCTAAAGTTGCAAATGCTGTATAGTCAGTGTGTCTCAGAAGGTGCTAAGAGCCTCAACTATGTAAAACATTCAAGGGTTTGTAAGTGGAGACTGTGCAAATAATTATATCCAGAGAATATGAGACCGACTGTGTTAAACAATGATGAAGATTTGTCTGCGTGACTCCTTGAATTTCTGAACAGGAAGTGTGTTACATTGGAAGTTTGCCCCTCAATTCCTTAATGTTGGTCTTCATATTCAGTGACTTTTCTGTGTTGCAGTAATTACAATGAATGGTGAAATAGCAGGATAAAATAAATGCAGGGTGGAACACTCAAAGAAACTCAAAAAGTTAAGCTGCGAACTAAAAATACGTACCTGGGCTGGGTTCATCTTGTCATGATGTCAGAATTGGAGGCATGAACAGACACTTAACATTTCTAAACTGTTTGAACTGTTCTCCTGCCCTACCCACAGAACTCTATAAATCTTAGTTCAGACAAGCGTTACTCACAAGGAACAATCTCTCTCCTGTTCAAGGGTTGTTTGCGTAGACCCTAAAATAAATCTTTCCACCTTGTGATTTGTTGGTGGGAGGTGGATCCAGGTTCCCATTCATCAGAACCCACAGCCACTAGGGTTTTGTGGGCAGACTGCAGGGAAACAGCTCCCTCCCACAAAGAATGACAGAAAGGAGCAGAAAGGGCCTGGCCGAGTTGAATTGTCAGTGAGCAGAATTAGCCTTTTCAGACTCAGGGGGATTACATTTGCTTTTCTGTATTTTGCTGCTGTGTGAGATTACTTAGCAAAGATACATTGGTACAAGATGCCTGCTAGTATGTCAAAGAAATATCTCAGGAATGTAATGATTTCCAGTTCTCTAAGTTTTGTTGCAAGAAACTGGCTAATCTTGGGAAGTTCCAACCTGTCCATTTTTTTTGTTAACTATTGCACTAAAATGGAATTTCTGAGATGTATCATAGGTAGTCTGGAGAAGTTAATGCTCATTATGTTGTCTTGATACTGCAATACAGAAGGGCATGTCTATTCTTGTGATTAGCATTCTGAATTAGGAATCACAGAGGTTAGAAGCACACACTCTTGCTGAATAGCTGGCTATTGCACAGTAAGCATTTGAGAAAGAAATATCTCCTCAATGCTAAAGAAAAAGATCTATTGCAAAGTTGAGGTTAGCTTTTGTAATTCTGCCTAGAAATGGGCACATGTAACAGGTATTGCATTAGGTGAGGTTATCACAGGGTGCTACACCAGTTCACTGTGTGCAGTGCATGGTGTGATGCAACAAAGCAAATATGAATGTGGAAGGAAAAAACACGCAAGAGAAAACATGACCATGACCATGGTCATGTTGAAGTACCTTCTGGAAACAAGCATGGCGATTTGATAGATGCTCTTTTGTTCTGGAATAGACTTGCATTGTTATGGTCGTAGTAACATTTCTAGCTTCTTCAACTTTGTTAAAGTGCAGGACCTGTAATGGAAAAAGCAATAATAAATCCTAGAAACTTTGCTCTTTCTGTAAAATCTAGTAGTGGACAGGTGATAGAGTCAGACTCTATTCTTCTATCTAAGTCAATATGAACTCTTTGCTTAGGTCTGGAAGCCCACATACACAGAAGGGATTATGCACACTGGAGCTGAGGGCTGCAGGGTAGAACTCTAATGTACCTGGTCTTTCCAAAGCAATCTGTCTGCTTGGAACTATGCCCCAGGCTGACCAGTTAATATCTGAGAATTGCAGATTATCTTCATGCGAAGACAACCAAAGCATAAGACTCACTGGAACATGTGTCACAAAGTATGAGAGTGGTGTGGCACCTTCAAGCCATTAATCTCTAGCTGGGCACATGTGCCTTACCCAGGCAGGCTGCAAAGGGGCACAGCCAACTTTGAAACTTAGTTCAGAAGAGCTACGCTTTTTTTGTTGTTTCCCCTTCTTCTCAACAGAAAGATCTTTAAGATCACTCCTTTAGTTGTTGTGTACTGGCCTTCTTTTGCCCAATCAGGAGTTATATCACTGCCTTAACAGGTGGGACAACTCCTGCCTTAGCAGATGTAATCTCACCTTCTAGAGCAGGAGCCAGGTAAATGCACTGGGACTGTTCTCAATGCCATCTGCTCAAGCTACGAACTTGGCACAAATATAACTTAGGGATTTCACTGGTTTTGCCTGCAAACTGCATACCCCAAAGAAAGGTTTGTGGTCTCACCATGGTTCTTCTCTGATCGTGTGCATGTGGATTTATGTTTTGCAAACTTATAATAACTATTACAAAGAGGCTTTATGTGGGGAGACATTTCCAAAAAGATGAGACCTGAGAAGAGATGTGTGTCAGAACAGAAAGAGACTCTTGGTCTCCTGGTAAGTGCTCAAGTTACCGAGCTTTAGGATAAAGACCTCTTATTTCAGCTGGTGAAATTTAAAAAGAAGGAGACAATGTGACCAGTGCCATGTCTCTTCCCCATTTGCTGGGACCTGTTTCCAGAGTAGACTCTTTGACCTACACAAGTACAAATCTAGTCTGTTAATTGCAGTACACAGCAGTGCTGAAACTGGCACAGACACATACAGAGTTTTTATCTAAGTAATTTTTCTACTCGTGGCTTTTCCCTGTTCCATCACAGTAAATTTTATTGCATAGAACATGTAATTCCAAGAGACCAGCCCTTTCAAACAGCTGCCTTTTGAAGTGCGGACTCACCTTTGCCATCTGATCTGCAGTGTTACCTTTGGCTCCCAAATAAATGGTGGCCAGGGCAGATGAAATACTCAAAGGGGAGAACAAAATATTCTTGTCAGCATCTTCCTGACACTCATGTTTGAAAAAGTCAAGAGCAAAGCTTGTGTTTGCCTTATTCAGAAGTTCCATTGTTCTGAACCTGTCAGAAATGGAGCAGAAATGCTTTTAGCAAAACACTAATTACGACTGCTATGTACGTGCATGTTTCTTTTCAGTTTTTGAAGTTTCCTCTATGATTTAAAGGCTTTCTAAAAGTATTTATCTGTTTGAGGAACAAGGAATAACTATTACATAGAGCTTACAAGGTTTGTCCTTGATGGTTGGACTTGATGATCTTGAAGATTGTTTCTAACCCTGGTGATTCTATGATTCTACATCATTTACATTAGGGAAAAAGCTGTCCCCAACCTTGATTTGTATTTGTTCACTAGGATGTTTATTGCACTGTCACAGCATCTCGGAGTGACGGTTGATAGTGCCTGGGCTAGGGGATACAGAGGTTGTCTCTTATGACAGCCTTCTTGCTTTGATTTGTGCAAGAGCCTTTTGATGCTCACAGCTGTAGTGAACAAATCTATGGTCACAATAAGTCAAACAACACCTTTAGGACAGGACAAAATAGTCTTTCCAATGCTTGGTCAAGCACTGCCCCAATCAATGCAACCTAAGAAACCTGCACTCCCTGTGTGACTTTTCAAAATGTCCTGAAACTGTCTCACAGCACTGGCCCAGATCCTAGCTCCCCACCTCATCTGCAGCACAAGGTTCCCATACCCAGCCGTCCACAAATGCTGCTGTTTGCAATTTGCATTGTAAGTTTAGCTGAGCTTTAAGCAGTGACTAGGAGCCATTCTAGTTGATACAGGATAGCCTTAGAATTAAGACAATTTGCTGCAAAACAGAAGGTGATCTAATGTTCTGAAGAAATAAAGACTGCATGAACAATAGGCAGACTTGAGCAAACACAGTGGTTCTTTAGTCTACTATGATACATATGCTAGCCTGTGAGCTCTAGAAGTTATAGAACAATGTAAAATAAATTGCTCTTCCCCTAGAATTTTAAGACTTACACCTTCCAGACCATATCTGTGCCACCCTAGTAAATTACTTTCTCAAGTCTTTGCTATTTTCAACACAGATCCGTGATTTCATCTTTTTCATAGAATCATGGAATGGTTTAGATTAGAAGGGACCTCAGAGATCATCTAGTTCCAAACTTCTGCCATGAGCAAGGACACCTCTCACCAGACCAGGTTGCCCAGAGCCCCATCCAACCTGGCCTTGAACACTTCCAGGGATGGAACAGTCACAGCCTCCCTAGAAAACCTGTTCCAGTGCCTCAGCAACTTCACAGGGAGGAATTTCTTCCTAAAATCTAATCTAAATCTGCCCTCTTTTAGCTTTAAACCAGTTCCCTTGCCCTATCATTAGAGTCCTCTGTAAAAGATCTCTCTCTAGCTTTCCTATAGCCTTTTCAGGTACTAGAAGCTGCTATAAGGTTTTCCTGGAGTCTTCTTTTCTTTTCTTCTTTTCTTTTTTTCTATCCCTTTTCTACACTCCCTCAGCCTGTCTTCATAGCAGAGATGCTCCATCCCTCTGAGCATCCTTCTGGACCTCTGGACTTGCTCAAAGAGTTCCATGTACTTATGTACTTTTTGTATTGGGGACTCCAGAACTGGAAGCCTGCATTAGTCAACAAAGCAGCATCACTCAAGAGTACATGAAATAAATAATCTCTAGAGATCATTACACTACCTTGTCTTGAGCAGGGAAGAAGACTGCTGCCTTGTGTGTCTCCAAGCTTTCTGTAGTTCATATGGAGAGTAGGGTGAATTTATAGTGGCTGGCCAGTTCTGAAAAGTTTCTTATTACTCATGCCTATGCAATTTGTTATGCTCTAGAGGCCACATCCCTGTGGAAGGACTGAATCATCTCACAATAGGATGTGAAGTAGTGAGAGTGATACCATTCAAGAACCTCACAGAACTGGCTGCAGAAGTATTTATGTAAACACTTTAATAGCAACAGGCTAGTAACAACTTGAATCCAAACTGCTTTAAACAGCTTTTCATTTGTATTTGTAATTTTTTTAAAAAGAAAGCTGCTGACCTGCTTGTTCTGTGATTTGTCTTAATAGAAATTATTTCTGAGGAATAGGCAGAGAAAAGACAGTGGCTTGTCAAGTATGAGATTTTCTATTGTACATTTCCTACTGAGAAAGTACTTTCCACTCCCTGTAGATTTCTGTTTTAGAAAAATGGTTCATCTTCAAGGTCTCTAATGATATTCAATCAGGGAAATGTTGTCACTGAGATAGGAATGGCTGAGAAACAGGCACTAGACCCTTGCTTTTATTATGAGAAGGACCTGGTGTTAGTCTTAGGTTAGACTTCAATTTTGTTCTTCTTTTCTTCCCCTACCCTAATCTAAAAGCTTCTGTTTGAGCAATGTAGCACCTCTATTCCCTAATTTCCATTCCAGAAATAGGTATTACATAAAATTCAAGCCTTCTTCTTCTTGCTTTGCTACTAAAACAGCTTCTTCCTTGGTTTTCCTTGCAGTTGTTCTGTCCCTTCCTCTGTTGTCCCCACTTCAACCACTAACAAACACACTGCAATTTTACTCTTTCTCTTCATTTCAGTCTTCACCTCTCTGTGCTGCTGATAATCCCGCCTTGAAAACCTGGATTGCAGCTGCTAGTCTTTCCAGAGCTGCCTTCTTGATACTGAGCAAGATGCACTCAGAAGTGACATGGACTTACGTTAGGACAGTGGCTGGCAGAGAGGATCATGCAATGAGGAAGGTGCCATGGGAGTACCTGCCAAGTCTGGTGTAGATCATTGGGGTGGAAAGTGTGGCTGCCAAGTGTCCTTTGTCAGTACTGAACCTTCTGCATAGTTTGGGAACCAAAAGCTTAGTTAAAGTTGCTTTCTTGCTTGCGAGGGACAGTGTGACTTTAATCAGGAGATGTTTTCCTGCCCCTTGGGTTTTTGGAAGTGTAACTGCACAAACCCAGGACGTTTCAGTGAGATATAATTAGCTCCATCTGCCCCATCTCCCACAGAGAGAAGAGGTGTTCAGTGCAGAATCAATCTCTTCCACCGCACCTGGGAAAGTTCTAATCTGTTTATGTTGTCCTAAGGATTTCCAAAGCCTCAATGATTTGAGAAATCTCTGCAACTGCTGTTGAAGGAGTTATAGATGCACTGGATAGGCTTCATCCCTTGGAGCAATTACTGTGGATTTTCTGGTTTATAAGCAAGGATTAATTACATTTGCTCATTTGTAGCACTGCTTGCTGCTTTACAGGTAGTGGCTGAGGTGTTCTGTTTATGCAGAAGCGGTAGGTTGGACTGAATGAGAAGCTTGTGCTTTTTCACAAAGTTTTTTAAAACCTCATGAATGGCCTGACAGGTCATTAGCAAAAAAATCACCCAAGAAAAAATAAGCATACCAGCGAACTAAAATTATACTCATCTCAAAGGAAAACAAGCATAGTCTAAACCATTGGTAACATTTTCCTATATGGTTTTAAATTAGCACAACCAGAGGACATAGCTCGATGGGTGTTTCTACTGCTGACTCAGTAGCAGTGGTACTCACACTCCCACTCTGCAGTACGTCAACACAGAGACTCATTAGAAGACTTATATTTGTATTAACAGTATCCTTCCTGATTCAAGTAAACCTGTGGGGTCTTTCACTGAGGTCATTCATGTTTCTGTTTGATCAGGAGAAATATTGGCAGGGTGTCAGTGCCCCTGCCAGATCCCAGCTACATAAGTGCATTTTGTTTTCCACTTGTTTCAGTGCCACTTCGCACAAGTCACTGTGACTTTCCTGCATGGTGTGTGGCACTGAGGTTGAGTAGGTGAAGTGCTTGAGGTACAAACAGAACATCATATAGTGCTCTGTAAAGGCCCTTGAGGGTCTGATGAAAAAGCTTCCTGTGAAAGCTGAAGATAGTATTTTAGGATGCAACACTCCATGGCTGATTTTTGTGTTCGTTAGTCATTTTAGTTATCAACACTGTATAGTTCTTTGAAACCTCATTTAATTAAAAAACTGGATTTTAGGTAGATGAAAAGAAAAAGTGCTGTTTGAGGGAAAGCTGTTCAGTTCCCTCATGTCTTCAAATATTTTCTAATTGGTATAAGTAGTGTTTAATCACTGGGGAGGGAAGAATTTCTAGTTCAGCAAGGAGTTTATTCAAGAGTTTGGCTCAGCTGGAGCAGGCCAGTAGATGTTATATCTGAAAGGGTTTTAAATGTCCCCAAAATTTTAAAAGGATTTCAAGAGGTACGAGGAGCACGGGGAGGAGAAGAGTTTAGAAATCTGAGAATATTTTAACCCCTCTGGAGGTCTGGTGTAAATTTGTTTTTAAATCTCTGTGTGATTTAAAATTAAAAATTGTAAGGAAGGGAACGAGAACTGAGCAAACAGTATCACAGAACCATACGTGTTGGACTGGAAGGAACATTTAAAGGTCATTTAGTACAACACCCAGCAGTGAACAGAGACT
This sequence comes from Upupa epops, assembly GCA_013397515.1. Taxonomy (NCBI): domain Eukaryota; kingdom Metazoa; phylum Chordata; class Aves; order Bucerotiformes; family Upupidae; genus Upupa; species Upupa epops. The sequence goes on from VZRI01009652.1 coordinate 28,171, forward strand.
TCTGTTACTATAACAGACTGCCCAGAGGCCCAGCCAGCCTTACCTTGAATGGTTCCAGAGATGGGCCCACCACCCCCTTGTAAGTAGCCAGTTCCAAGGATTCTCCACCCTCAGATTCTAGAACTTTTTTCTAACATACAATCAAAATCAATCCTGCTCTAGTTTAAAACCACTGTCACTGCACACCTTTGTTAACAGTGCCTCATCAGTTTTTCTGTAGCCCCTTTCAGGTACAAGAAGGCTCCTATAAGATCTCCTTGGACCCTTCTCCAGACTAAACAGCCCCAACCCTCTCAAACTCTAGTAGGAGAGGTGCTTCAGCTCCTTGATCATTTTCATGGCCTCCTCTGGACATGCTCCAGCAAGTCCACATCCTGCTGACTATGTAGATGCAAAAACCTTTCTGTGCTAAGAAAGACTCTTCTGTATGATGCCTCTATCACAGTCTAAGTGAGAGCAGAGCACAAGCTTTTCTTAACCTTGTCAAAAAACCCCAACCGATGTATATGCATCACCTAGTCTAGTTAGAACAGATTTTGTGTCATGCTATAGCAGATTGTTAAGTAGGATGACTTCATACACCCTTCTGACATCCAAAATAGTTTCTAAGTTTGCCAGAGAACAGTTCTCTGGATATCTTTTTTCCCTTTGAAGTTTTGACTGAGAAAGCATGTGTCTTTGTTTTGTAACAGAAGCGATAATGATCTGTGAGTACCTCCTACAAGTAAGTTTTCAAGCCTTCCCTTGTCAAGCAATCCTTGCTGACATACTCAACGGTAGCTAAGACTTTATGAGTTGCCAGAGGGTGTGGTGGTGTTCCTGTGCAAATATTCCTGAGGCATTTGTGTCCACACCTGAGAAGAGAAGGTGTGGTGAAATTTGACAGTTCTGGCATAGTTAATCATACTTTACTATTCCCTCTACACGCTTTGGCTTCAACACTAATCACCATGGGTAGTGTTTGAGCTCAGTCAAGCACCTTTCCGACCACTGAAAAGTAATAGTTTATCTGGTTATGAATAGGTACCCTGGTTTCACATAGGAAAGGCACAGTCTTCCTTGGAGTGACTCACATGCTGAGCATTTTGGGCTAATACAGGTATCAGCATCAAAATTATTAAGATTGGCTTGAATTTCTCAACTATGATACAGAGCACTACTTTATGAGCAATGATGTCTGTGTGGCTTGCATGTCATTTTTCTGAAGAAATTTTTCAGAGGGTGAAAGTTCATGCTGAGCCCCATGACTGCTGAATCAGAGAGCTGATCCCTGCTTTGTGTGAGCAGGCATTTCCCAGGCTGTGGTGGCATCATATAAGATGTGTCATGCCATGGAATGAAGAATCAAATCTCAAAATGCTCCTCTAAGCAAAAGTGCATCCTAAACAGGAGCCTTGTGTTGATATGTAAGAGCAGGGTGTAGAGCAAGGGATCCCTTTTAAGAGACCTCCAGCTGAGACCATGACCTAACAACACCACATCAGCTAGACCAGAGCACTAAGGGCCACATCCAGTCTGTCCTTAAACACTTCCAGGGATGGAGACTCCACCATTACCCTGAGCAGTCTAGTCCAGTGTCTGATCACCCTTTTCATGAGGAATGGCTTCCGAACATCCAACCTAACCTTCCCCTGGCACACCTTCAGGCCCTGTCCTCTCATCCTATCACTGGTTGCCTGGGAGAAGAGCCCAGCTGCCACCTGTTTACAGCTTCCTTTCAGGGAGTTGTAGAGAGAGCTAAGGTCCCCCCAGATCTCCTCTTCTACAGGCTAAACACCCCCAGCTCAGTCAGCCTCTCCTCCAGTCCTTTCCCAGTCTCATTGCTCCTCTGCACCCACTCCAGCCCCTCAATCTCTTTCTTGAGTTGAAAGGCCCAGAACTGCCCCTCTACTCAAGGGGAGGCCTCACTAATGCCCAATACAGGGGCAGAATTGCATCTCTCGTGCTGCTGGCCACACTATTCCTGACAAAAGCCAGGATGCCATTGGCCTTTTGTGCCACTTGGGCACACTGCTGGCTCCTGTTCAGCCAATTGTCAACCAGTTCTGCCAGGTCCCTTTTTGCCAGGCTGCTCTTCAGCCACCCATCCCCCAGTCTGGAGTTATTGTAGTGCTGCAGGGGGTTGTTGAATTCATATTGAATTCATACAGTTCAACTGCAAATATTCTTGCCTAACACACAGGGAGGTGACAGAAAATATTTGAACTATTAATGTACTAGTGAAGGAGGTGCCATGTTATTTTCTTTCTTTTGCAAGGTCATGTTTATTACCAGCAAGTGATGCCCATATGTCCTGACAAGGTAGGTGTTACCTTGGGGGATAAAGGGGAAATGCAAGAAGCCAAAACAAGTAGAACAAGTAAAATACTGTGTGGGGAAACTGAAAAACATTCCATCCCTGGTGCTATGTGGTACTAAATGTAGTCAGGAAAGTGTTGTTTTCTTGTAGCAACTTCAGCCCCCCAAACCTTTCTCTTTCATTCTTCTGGTATTTCTCTGTAATTGTTTCTCACAGATCTCTATTTCTGTCTTGCTTCAGCAAGAAAGGTAAGAATAAATAACCGCAGACAGAAACTATAACTTGCCACAGACATTGCCTCTCTTAGCGTGATTATTCTCTCTAGTTACAAAATACTGTAGAGCTTTATGAGGTAAAAGTAACTGGAAAGCTCCTCCCCATTTTCCCTTCCCTTGTGTTCTCTGGGGCTGTGTTGTATCTTTGTGGAATGTAGTTTCTGCATGTATCCAGCTGCCTTCCCAACTGCTGATAAGCTGTTTCAGAGAGATTGGATGAAAGTGTTGTATCTGAGTAGTCTGAATTGCATACACTTGAATACATCAGATCATGCTAGTCCCTTCCTGGCAGAAAATTGTTCTCCGTATTGTATCATAGCCCATATTGGTCTCCATATTTTATCTTAGCTCACAGGTAGGACAGACTCTCGTTCCTCATCTCTCTGTAAGCAATGAACCAACTCTGACAGAAAAGTCACAAAACCATAGATTATCTTCCAGTTGGAAGGTACTCGTAAGGATTATTGTCCAAGTCCCTGCTTCTCACAGGACTACCTAAGACTAAGCTATAAAATAATTATCTGTATGCTCTTTGAGCTCTGACAGGCTTGGTGCCACTTTCCTGGGGAGCTTGTTACTGTGGCCAACCTCATTCTCCATGAAGAACCATTTGCTAATGTCCAATTGAACTTCCCCTGATGTACATTAATTCCAGTTCCTGCATCCTATTGCTAGTCACCAGAGAGAACAGATCATCACTGCCTCCTCCTCCACTATGCCCTTTGAGGAAGTTATAGACTGTGATGAGGTCACCCCTCAGCCTTCTCTTGGGCAAGATGAGCAAGCCAAGTGACCTCAGTTGTTCCTCCTAAATCCTGACCTGAAGGCTAGTCACTTGAGGTGGAGCAGCACCAGTACACTGTAGAGTGGGAAAATTGTTTCTCTCAGCTGGGTAGCTATGGTGTGCTGGATGCACCCCATGGTTGCCAGAGCACAGTGTTCACTTGTATTCAGCTTGCCATCAGGCAAACTCCCAAGGCTCTTTCCACAGGGCTGCTCTTCAGCCTCTTTGTCCCCACCATCCTCTGTATCACCAAGGTTACCCAGTCCCAGGTGCTTTTGAAATCCTCACAAGGAAACACATCTGCTTAAATGTATTTTTATTATGATTACAGGAAGGAACAGGTATGTCTGCAAGACTCATTACATAGGGATACATGGAAACTAATCTGAATTGTCATGTCAGAGCTTGTCATCATAGCTGAGCCCAAAAGGATAAATATGACTGATACATTTTCTATAGGATCTTTAGAAAGTGAGGAAGAGCCTTGCAGTATCAGGAGCCCAAAGAAAATAATTTGCCTTGTCAGAGTGGGAATGGCTGATGATAGTTTAATCTGAGCGCTTCCAGTTCCAAGGAGTCACACAAAGCTTGACCATAGCCAAATGTGGCTTGATCAGAAGGCTGCATATTGTTACAAAAAACCTCTACTGGTAAATGGGGCTGTTTTTTTCAGTAGGATGAATTGGCTCTGTTACTGCTCCAGGAACATCTGTTTGTGCTTGTGCTTTCTTTGGGTCCAATTTTCATTCCCTTAACTCTTCATCCATGAGCAGTTAGTGTTACTCTGCAAAAAAGAAAGGCAATGGACCTCTGTTTTCACGGCAGAAGTTTTGTGACTTAATTTGTTGTGGTTGCTTTAAATAAAGTGCTGTCATTGTAGAAAATGTGGATGAAGGAGAAAGCACACATTTCTTTTTACCCCTGATACTGCAGTGCTTTGGGTCTTGCTGTGAGGGACAGAAATTCTCTCAGCTTTCTACTCTTTTAAGGGAAATAGCATCTGCCAAAGAAGAGAATGCTGTCAATTTTGATGTGCTTGATTAAGAACAGGAAAGGGTGGTCAACTCTAAACTCAGGGGCACTTGTAGACTCTATTCCATCTTCAGCTGAGCCTGCTGCTTCACTGCCTGCCTCCTGGACTTCCACAGATGCTTCATGGATGGCTTGAGAAATCTTCAGGCTCTCTGCTGAAGAGATGCCAGAGAGATTGGCTGATGAGCTGAACAGGTCAGTTATACCCATGGACTTTAAGACAGATGTGAGGTTATATTTTTCCTCTATCTTCATGCGGGGAAGATAAACTTTAATTTTCTTCTCTTCCATCACACTGGTCCACTCCTGGAGTTTTTCAGAGGTGATTGCACTCTCAAGCTGCAAGGAGAAAGCAATTAAGATCTCTGGTTAGTCTTCTAAAATCTTTTAAATTGACTGCTTCTGGCATGGAATTTCTTCTTTAATAGTCTTTCTTTAATTGTCTTTATTTCTTTAACAGTCTTACTGCCAATTTTCTTAATGAGGTGACTACTCAGAAAACTTTACCTAAAGCTCTTCCCTATTTATCTTCTTTGCTTAGGAAATATATTCCAAAAATCATTCTGTGTTTTTGAGTTGCAAACTCTACCTATATTTAAGACCTCTAAATAACCAGATGTTGATGGAAAACTGTTTCTGATACCTGAACTATCAGTTATTGCCAAGGGAATTTAGTTGTGTTCAAATGCCTCTTCATTTTTATCATTTTGAGTCTTTAAATGCATGTGCATTCCAACGGCCTGTAATTTATTACATCACTTGTTCCTATTCAGACTAGCTTCAGTGCTGATAATGCCAATACCCCATGCCTGTATTCCGTTCGTATCAACAACAGTATGTCATGTACATTTAGTTTCCTGAAACTGCTTTAACCATTCTGGTGCTTCTCATATTCAGCTTTGAGATTGTTTAATTTTTGAAGATACAGAGCAGCTCCTTAAGCAGTCCCTGCTGAGCACAAACTACTGCAGGATTGCTGAGCCAGCTGCATGCTTCTCTGCAATACTGCCATGACGCCAATGCTCAGTCTGTGCTAGCAGAGATAGAGGTTTAGGATACTCTTGTGAAGGTCACTGCAGCATCAAAATTTCTCTGTTGTTATGGTTTTATGAAACAAGACAAAGCCATACCTGCTCCAGGCCAGAGATATCATCAGGCAACAGCACCAACATGGTCAGCTGCCCACTGGCATATGGAAGCTCCAGGATCTGAATTTTCTCGGAAGCTATCACTGCCACTCTAAATGAACCGATCTGTTGCATCATCTGCACAGGTTTGCTTTCTTGCTGCAAAATCAAATAAGAGTATATAGTTTTCATAAAAATCTGAAGAAGTCTGCTTATGGTTAAAACAATAGCTCAGGAGTGTTGTATAGCAACTGGTCTACTGTCTTCATAAAGTCTAGATGACAACTTCAAGGTGATGTATGTCCATGTACCTCAGTAATTCTGAAAGGGGCTTCCTGGGTGTCCTCATCTTTAAATGCTTTCTGCCACAGTCCTTTGAAGTAAATAGCATTGACAATGACCAGTTCAGTCTGGGGACCCACAGAGGTCGGTCGAAGGATATTTCTGATCTTTCCTTTAAGAAAAGAAATAAGAAATAAGAAAAGAGAGCACTTGTATCTAACATGGGTGTGTATGAGACATCTTATTTGGAAATCACAACATTAAATGAAGTGTATAGAATTTTGGGGGAGGAGGGCATAGGGCATGTATATTTTCTATGTTTTGCAGCTGTAAAGTGGTACTTCTGAGGTTGGTTTTCTCACTGCTGTTGGCAATAGCATTTATTTCCCTCTCTTGAAATAATTATATTTAAGACCTAGAAATTCACCTGTTGCAAAATGAGTAAACATGTGTATTTTGTTAAAATGGTAAGAACTGTTGGAACCTTTTATCCCAGGATGGTCTCCAAACCAAGTTGAAAGGAGATGTCTATATACAGAAGAGGTAAAAGGAAAGGAAACCAGAATTTTACTCTGTTTTCTTCCATTTTGTTCTTGTTTATTCTGCTGGCTTAATGTGCATAGCAAGCTCCTCTCTTAGTCTTTTCCCACCAGTAACGTAACCGTGGTATGATTTTCTCCTTTAAGGCATGTCTCCACACCAGAACTTGTGTGATTTTGAGCATTTTTGTTTCAGCATCCTTTGTGTTTGCTGTTCAAGTCTGTTTCAAACATGACAGAAAGGAATATTTTGAGGGGATCAGGAAGAGTCTAGAAGAACGAGGAAACCACATGGAGATGTAGAAGGGTAAAAGTCCCAGTTGTTGCTCTGCTTTTTCCATGCATTTCATGAACCTCCCTACCAATCCTTTGCTCCATGATGTTCCATCGCCTTTTCCTATTAAGATTTCTCAACTGCCTTTTGACTGCATGCCTTGCTTGAACACCTACAACATCTCTGGGAATCTCAGAGCATAGCACATTGATCAAAAGATATCCAGATTCTCAACACAGGTCTTCAAGCGTTGGTCATTGTATACAGGTATTTGAGTGCTGTCTCTTTCAGGACCAGAAGGATTACATACCTGTAAAGCCCCTACAGATAGGGAGTCCTCTAAAAGGGTTGTGATTGAAAAAAAAAAAAACAATTGAGAAATGATAGCTCTGGGGACTAATCTATTATCATGAAGGAACAGAGAGAGAAGTGTTTGGTTTTTATCTCCTGACTTAACCATTCTCACTTGTCGTGGTGGCAGAAAGGAAAACAATGCAGATGCTTGACTAGATCTTACCACTGGTCTGACTTTCAACCCAGGAATTGATGAGCTCTCTGGCTTGACTTGGAGCTGTCTTGAAGCTGATCGTTTCCAAGCCTCCCTTATACAGTTCCTTCACGCATTGCAAATATTCCTGCAAAGAAAGTTATTTTCCATTTTTGTTTCACAGATTGAGAAAACAGTTGGAGTTAGCTCTTTCAAACAAAAGTCGCCTTTATTAGTTACTTTTTTTTCTCAAGGCAGTAGAGGGTTAAAGCTGCAATAGATAGAAGTCATGAATCCCGTCTTAAATACAGAAGGAAATCTCTGCAACAGAACCTCAATTTTTCACACAGCTTTAGAATTACACTCAGATCAGATTGCAGAGAAACTCACCGATAGGATTGAGTATGACTCTTCAGCATAAATTCTGCTGGCAAAGCTGAGGGAATAGTTGTCACTTGGTTTGGTGATTTGGGTGAACATGTCTTTAAGTGAAACATGGGCACTGACAGATGAGCTGCACTGAATTGTTAGCATGGAGAAAAATAATAAGAGAGATTATGTTCCAAATTTAGTACTTAGTAGGTTTTTCATATTGTAAGAGTAGAGTATTTCAGACACTTCTTACAAAAGTGTTGTTCATCCTGTATGTCTGTTGCTGTAACTAAGCTGGTGTAGTAACTTTCTAATATATACAATTCTGTGCTCTATTTTTAATGTTGTTTCCTCATATCTCTCTCAGGGGAACTCTTAATCACCTGCTACAGTAAAGTAGCTCCAGCCAATGACTCTCCTCCATTCCTAAACACACCCATTTATTCAGTAGCATTCAGCTACCTTGCCTAAGCATGTATGTATATATATAAATTTTAATTAATATAAATTTTAAATTTTGTATATATAAATTTATAAATTTCCCTATTTGCTCAATATTATGGTGCTGAGTTTTATCTTATGTTTTCTCTAAATCCTCTGTTACCTCCCTTCTGTCTCTATACTTATGAATAAGGAGTTTCCCCGTTGGATGTGGAGCACCAGCTGCTCCTCAGAGAGGGGCTGGAACTGCTAAGAGATTGGTTATCTGCTAGATTTGCTCCCAGAAGAAAGTGACAGAGAAGGAGATGAAAATGTTTCTGTACCTGAGATTCAATGGTCTCTCCAAATCCTGTGATTTTATCAAAGGGAACAACCTATAATTGAAAATAATATTAGTAGACGTAACAGGCATGAAGAAAAGGGTTATGCGACTGAGTTACCACATGATGTTTGAACCAAACCTATTGTCTGAGAAGCTGGATGACTTACAAGGTGCAATCCATCTCTACCATCTAAGAACAGCTATGCATACTGTTGCCTACTTAGATGTTACCCGTTTCCATTGGACTTCTAGAAATTAGCTCCAGTGTGTGCTACTTCCTTCCAGGTAGCATGCCAATCACTCAAGTGAGCTGTAGGAAACTCACGTGAAATATCTCTCTGGAGATATGTTTTGGCTCTTTCTCTAGAGAATTTATTTAGTTTCCTTACTCTACACAAAGGAGTTTTGAAATGTATTGGCGTCTATGAGAATCCTACTGGTAACAATAATAAAATCATAATGTAAATCTAGTTTCAACATTTCTAGCTGATGCATTTGTTCAATACTATGAAAGTTTAAGGTGGCTTTTGATAACTCGGTCCAGATTTGGTAACTCTGGATCCAGATTTTTAGCCTCTGAGCTATGCCAGGATAATCATCACATACTTATGTGCTATGGCTCTGTTAAGCAGCAGGAAGGTTTATATCCTTAATTGTAGCCTCACCTTATCTATCTGAGCCTTGGTGCTGTCTCTTGCACCTAGGTAGACCATGGACAGAGCTGACATGATAGTCAGGGGGGAGAAGAAGATGTTGTCATTGACATGCTGGACTTTCAGCTCCTTGAATACATCAAAACAGAAGTCTGTGCTTGCTGCACCAATGGAGCCCATTGCGAAGCTTGTATTGCCTAGAGCAAACAGCAGAATGACAGTGACCGTGTAATGATGACATCTTGTACAAACACAGCAAATGCACTTTAGTAGTACTTTTTAGGCAATGGAATATTAATAATTATCTTTGCAGTAATTCTGTGGTAACACACCTATTGTGCTCACACACTTTAGAAATTAATACGCCTGTTAATAGTTTTGTTTCTTTCTGTGTTTGCATTCAATTGCCTGTTTGGTAGTGATGTTCCTCAGGGGTCTTAAGTCTGTTTGTAATCTCTGTTTTAATTACTCAAAACAGTCAAACTACAGTAGCCTGTACTGTAAAAGCAGAGGCTGGCTAACTGTTTTTGTAGTCTAAAAATAGATCAGTGCAGTAAAATACCTATTTGTTGCACAGTGCCTACCATCAGCAGATCTTCAAAGGCTGCTATCCTCACTCTTGTTTTAGTAATGGAAGCATGGATAGGCAATATAATTTGTTTAAGGCCACCTAGTGTACGAGAGCAACTGATGCACGAAACTAATCTTCCCTCCTATTGTGCTTTCATATATAATTGGTTTTACTTCATAGAATCATAGAATCGCAGAATGTTAGGGATTGAAAGAGACCTCGAATGATCATCCAGTCCAATCCTCCTGCCAGAGCAGGATTCCCTAGATCCAGTTGCACAAGAACATATCCAGGTTGGTTTTGAATGCCTCCAGAGAACTGGAGACTCCACAATCTCCCTGGGCAGCCAGTTCTGGTGCTCATAGACATATGTCTGTGTATGCTGCACTGTAATCTTTCTGAGAAATTTTGTTAATGACATTCACATACGATAGAGATGCAGACAGGATAAAACATCAGTATCTACCTTAATGCAGTACAGGTAAACAATTATTTGTGGCATAGACCCATGAATGGTCTCTCTTTCTGTCTAAAGCTGCTACAATGTGCTGGACAGTGTCAGGCCTGGGTAGTCACTGTGCTAATAGCACAACTTTTGCTCTCAACATTAGTCCTGTCATTTATAGAAATGGTGAGTCTTGTGTTTTAAAATCCAGTCCCTTATATAAGTCCTTAACATTGGGATCTCAAGTTTGTGTTTGGAGCACTGAACTCCACCGAGGTTTTTAGCGATGCTCATGAGGATACATTCACACTCACATATTGCTTTAATTTTCCTCTTTTGTCCTGGTTTAGATTATTTTGTGCCCATTTGAATTTTATAATATTTATTTTAGTTTTTATATTGATGAAAATATCTTCTTTAGGTTATTATTAAAAATAACCTATTTTTAAGACTAATATTTCATTTACTTTTGTATTTATTTTTAAGATTAAGATTTAATTTATTTTTTATTTATTACAATGTATTTCTCTATATAAGTTCACATTCCTAGATTATTGTAAAAATTTATGTCTGTACGCCCATACACATGCTTAACTAGTGTTGGATTCAAAAAGGCATGCAGACCTTAGGGAAATTTTATCCTAAAATAAACCTGTAAATTCACTAGATGCTACAGGTTTGAGCTCTGCTCAACCAGAGGTTGGCCAAGCCATCTTATTCTTTCACTACCAAAATCAAACTTAAAAGGTACCTAACAAGAGGATAAGCTGTTCTGAAATAAAATCATGTTTAAAGCACTAAATAATAATATTTTAAGCACAAAGAATAGATTTTAGAAAGTGTCAGGCTTTACACAATAGAAAAATGTCACACACAGAGAAGATTTGTAGAAAACATCATAGCAGTGTTCTGTCCTTAAAGAAACCTAACAGAACACACTACTTGCTCTGGATTTAAGTGCAGGCGTAAAGAAGAAATAAGGTAGTGAGGAGGTAAATGTTCATAGAGAGCTGCTTACCTTTCGAGCAATACAGCTTGCCAGCTACAGGTAGACAGGCTGGCTGAGTCCTTGAGAATTTATACAGTCTGAATGGTGACCCATCTGCTGCTGCCCTTCAGAGTTTGACCTTTGACACCATCAAAATAATTTAATGGGGTTAGGTCAGGCTTTCATTTCAATGGGTCCTTTTTGGACTGAAGGAAGAGCAAATATTAGTTTTTCATTTGGTCTAATGAAGTGTTTTCCAGCAGTACATTTGATTTGAGAAAAAATTGGGAAAGAATGTTTATGAGACTTTAGCTTCACTTGCAACTAGATACTGGGATGTAGATAAAAGCAAAAAAAAAATCTGAAAACCACAGTGATGAAAAGCATAACTGGCAGTTATTGGGCAATTTGCCGATAATTAGCCCATTTATTAGTATGACTGTAGGGAGAGACCACAATTCTCTTTCAACTGATCTTTATGGAACTGCAGCTGAGATGTGCTAGAGAGAAGTGAGACCAGGACTTGGCATGTTACTCTAATTCTACTAACAATATTGGGGAAATAAGGAAAGATGATAGAATCACAGAATGGCTAGGGTTGGAAGGATGCATGTGAGGAAGTCGAACAGGTATGAAAGATAAAATCAGGCACTTTGTTTTTCTTTACAATTGAGATGGTTTTACCTTTTTTTTTTATATGAAGGTTTTGTATCAAGACATTTTAATAACAGGAAATAACAACAAAACATAGCTTCAGCTGAAGGAAAAAAACAACAATTCCAAATGTGTTTGTGGTGTGTACTTGTAATGTATCCCTCAGATCTTCCATGGGTAATTTAATGGCCCACCTGATGACTGAGGAACTGGGAAGTCCAGCTCAAGGAGTGTTCATGCTCTATGGGACAATTATAATATACAATAGCAAATATATTTCAGTTATAGAAGCTATTGTTCTCCACTGAAATAGTAGAACGAACAAACAGTAAAGAAACTATCCTGACCTCTGCAAAGCATTATGTGATGTTAAATAGAAGAGGGGGATCTCTCTAATTCTTTAGAACACACAACCATAGAATCATCAAGATTGGAAAAGACCTTCAAGATTATCAAGTCCAACTGTCAGCCCTACAACCCAAACGACAAAACCTTCTTCTGAAATATCCTGACTGCCTGTTTTTTGAACCCCTCCAGGGATGGTGCCTCCACCCCTGCCCTTGGAAGCCTTTTCTGGGAAGAAGTCCTCTGTCTGGGAAGAAGTTTTTTCTCAGATCCAATCTGAACCTCCCCTGGCACAACCTGACCCCATTTCCTCTTGTCCTATCGCTAGTCCCTAGGAAGAAGAGGCCAACATCTGCCTTACTGCAACCTCCCTTCAGGTAGTTGTAGAGAACAGTGAAGTCTCCCCTCAGGCTCCTCTTCTCCAGGCTGAACAGCCCCAGCTCTCCCAGCCTTTCCTTATCACACCTGTTCTCCAGTCCCCTAACCAACCCAGCTGCTCTTCTCTGCTGACTCTCCAGCACATCAATGTCCTATAAAGTGGTGCCCAGAAATGTCCCTGGTACTCAAGGTGCAGCCTCACCAGAGCTGACTGTAGAGGCAGGATGACCATCTGGTCCTGCTGACCACACTATTGCTGATGCTGGACAGGATGCCATATATGGAGATGACTGTGGTTCTTGTTAATAAGAGGCAGACCACTTCTGACAAAAGTTTGGACAGTGCAAGTGCAGTTTCTTTACCTCAGTCTGCTCCCCACTGTGAATAAACATGCCATAGAAATCTAAATTCTCCTTGCCCAGCTGTTGTCCCCAAGGCAGTCTGAGGACTAAAGCAAGACAAGACTAATGTCCTGTTTGTTAGATCTCAGCTCCACAGGTATTAGTCAGGTGGTTTGGTATTCTTGGTTTTCCACAGGTAGTCCTACAGAGACTTATCTGTATGTAAGCACAAATTTCTCTCACTTTTGTTTAAGTCATGCCTACGGCTTCTATTTCAGCCTTTATGAAACATATCCTTGAGAAGGCTGTGAGGAGGCAATCTGAAATACACATGATAGCAGTACTATTTTTTATACCTGATAAATCTGACTTCACTGTGGTGTCCTGGTTCTAGAGCTGCAATGCAGTTCTCTGTGTGTTTGGTGCAGAGCTCTGTTTTGTGAGTTACGTAAAACCCATATTTTATCTCCAAGAACTGGGGTTTCAGGTGCAGAACTTAAGAGAAGATACGGAAGAGAAGAACCTCTGTTTTGATAGTGATGAGAAGCCATGTTTTGCTCTGTCCTAGAGACCTGTTTTGGGTTTCTCTGCTCAGGTAGTTAACACAAGGCTAGTTGTAGCCAACAGAGCAAATGAAAAGCAGGCTGTCTGCATAGAATCATACACAAAAGATCTTGCCTAGTCTATGTGACTTGAGGTCTAGTGGATGTAAGTAGTCCTTCCTACAGCCAGAAGGCTACCTGGCATTGGATTGCCCCATGCAGCACACCTGGGCAAAGCAGTACAAACAGATCTGTCACACACATCGTTTGACAATACTTGTTCCAATAAAGATGTCAGCTAAGGCTCTACTGCCCTTTTCTCTACCAGGCATTTCATTGTGGAGCTGTCTCTAAACTGTTGACTCTCGAGTACCTGACCCTTGCACATCTGACAGTATAAAAGGCTTTTTAATCCACAAGGATTCCAAGCCCAGGTCAGTGCACAGACCAAAGCCTCTCATCCAACCACAAAAGCTATGTCGAACTAGAGAGTTTGTCCATCTTGTTCCTACTCTTGTGCTCGCAGGAAGGAGCAAGCTCATTGTTTTGTGTTTGTCTTTGTTCTATATTGTGAATCTCAGAGGTACCTTTCAGTGAGAGACAGAAGCAGCCATTCACTGAGACAGACATCATTTCACCAGGTGACTGCAGCTGACTAGCTAACTGGTTGTCATTGCAGATCTTGGTTCTGTAGCTATTGATGATGATTTCTCTCCCTGTTGTTCTGGGGAACTGTGCTTTATTCCTAGTCTGAAGAATATGAAGTGTTTGACCAAGTTGTTTTGGACACAAGCTTGTAGCCCACCCTGCACCTTTCTGCAGCAGCTCTGCCCCATGGTACCTGAGCAAGGGAAGCAGGACACATGCTGAAATAGTAATGGGTCAAAAGAAGTCTTCAGATCATAAGGCAACATCACAACAGAGCAGGTCCAGAACCAAGCCCAGATGTCAATCTACAAGTAAGAGCTGGCAGCGAAACTGGTGACCACCAGGCAAGACCTTAGTGACAGAGCAGGGCCAAGGTCAAGCTGGAAATTGTGTCTGCAAGTTGAGACCAAGAGGGCCCATGGCCTGACAGGGCAAGACTGTGAGCAGCTGGAGAGCAGCTCTGATGCAGGTAGATCCCTGATGTGGGTTCCTGGGCTGTGGGCAGGCAGGGAGGTCCCATGGGATGTCAGCAAGGGCCAAGAGCAGCCCCAGGGCTCAGACACAGCAGCCTCCTCTCTGGAGAAGGGGTGTTCTCATTCCTCATAGGGAACTGGCTCAGGACAGACCTGTTTTAGAGTGGCTAGAGCTAGTTATTGGACTGGTTCAGGAGCCATGGATCCAGGGCAGGGTCAGTGAGGGAAAGAACATAGCATGAGGGCTTAGGAGCAGGGTGAGGATCAAGCCACCCCAGCAGGCCCTGAAGGTTGGTTGGGCACAGGCTGGACAGGGTGAAAGGAGGGTCCATCTGGGTGTAAGATGGTTCCCCCAGAGTCTGAGTAACATTTGAGTCCTGTGGGGGACCAGGTAGGTTTGTAAAATTGAGACTCTGCATGAGGGGAGACCAGACTCCTCCATGCTCAGCAGAGAGTTTGAGGAGGCCCTTGCTCATGGACAGGAAGCAGCCAGGGCCAGCTGCTCACCAAGAAAAGACAAACCAAAAGGCTCAATCCCCCAGGACCTGAACTGGTCCAGAGACTACAGACAGCCCCAACCAAGAGCCCAGATCACAAGGCAACGTCACGTCTCTGAGGCAAGTCCAAAGGCAAACCACAAAGTTAGTTCATGTGCTGGAGCTAGGCTCAGGTCCAGTGATCACAAGGCAAGGCCAAGGTGACACTGGGAGTTCTTGGCCAGGCATGGGCACAGCTGTGTTTAAACTGGAGACAGATCTGCCTCGGATGACAAGCACCAAGAGAGACTGGATGTCCAGGGCATAGCTTAGACCTTCTACACCCACAAGTATGGGTAGGGGCTTCAGGTGTGGCTGCTCAGCAGCATAACAAACCTTTAGGATTCTTAGGGACAGAGCCCTGTCACTCACTCACAAGAGACAGGCTTCGGCCTGAAATCCACCAGGAGACAGGCCTGGAGGCAGGTGCCTGCCATATGCTTCAGTGGGGGACTCAGCTGAGATGGGCTTTTGTGGTGGCAAACAATCATCACTTGGGGAGTTTCATGCAATTTCTTGCTGCTTAACATAAATTCTTTGTCATTGATCCTGGTGTTGACAAAAACCAGTGCAACAAACCTTGAAACAGACATAGACCTTTCATGTCATTTTCTCACACTCAACTTCAGCCTCAAACCTCTCCCGCTCTGCTTCCTGCTTTCAGCCAGAGCTTTGGATCATAGAATCATTCCAGTTGGAAAAGACCTTTGAGATCATTGAGTCCAACCATATACTCTACTAAGCTCACTATCAGACCCAGCACCAAACCATGTTTCCTAACACCACTTCTGTGTGGCTTTCTGAGCACTACAGGGATTGCCTGGCCTGACAACCCTTTCAGTGAAAAACATGTTCCTAATATCCAACCTAAACTTCCCCTGGTACAACTTAAGACCATTCCCTCTTGTTCTGTCACCAGACACTTGTGACAAGAGACCAGAGCCTACCTCTCTACAACCTCCTTTCAAATAGTTGTACAGAACAATAAGGTCTCCTCTCAGCCTCCTCTTTTCCAGACTAAACAGCCCAAGCTCCCTCAGCTGCTCTTCAAATGGAAAGTCCTCCTTAGGCCCTTCGGGAAAGGAGCAGGCAAAGCAAGAGGTTTGAGCTGGCATATGACTCTTTATCTGCCAATAGTGTACTCACAGTTTTCCTGTACTCTAGTCTGTTGAGGACATTCTGACCACTCCTGAGAGATACATTGTTCAGGCCTACATGCACAATCCAGTCTACAAAGAGCAGGACGTGGACTACGTGACTGCAAGCAAGGACACAATGTCCTTGCCTCCCTACAAGAGGGATTGTGTTCAGCAAAATAGATGAGATAGGTAACTTTTATGGAACTTTTCCCAGATTGCTGACTGCAGGATAGGCGTACCTTGTCCACGTCAGGGAGCGTGGGCAAAGCTAGTTATCCAATGTCTAGGTGGCTTAAGCTCGTGCATTCCCTCCCTTTACCAATCATATTAGTGTGGCATTTTGCATGCACGCACTGTTTAACCAATCATGTAAGTGTGCTGCTTTGCATGTATCTGAAAATGCAGTACATAAGACAGTGTGTTAGAACAATAAAGTGAAACATTGACGATACTTCTATGAAGAAGGTCTTTGATTCTGGAGCTCCCCGCAACACCAGTCTGCTCTATGGGCTGCAGTCTTAGCTCCAGTACCAAAGCGGTTCTAGTGCCAATATAGGATCTTGGGCACCTGTGTAGAGGCTGTTGGGGACATCTCCCACTGAGGCTGTTCATGCCATCAGGGTGCTAACATTGGCTGTTCTCAGTTCTTGGGCTTCAATAGATGGTGGTACTTTCTGTGCGTTCATTACTTCTCTTGGATTTCTCTTCTGTGATTTTGTCCACTCTCCCTTTAAATTAATGTAGAATTTTATTATCTTCATTCTATTAACCATGAGATCCATCCTTCAGCTGCCTGGTTTTTGCCACTTACTTTCTTTTAACTGCTTTCTACTAACTTCTTCAAAGTTCCTACATCAGAAGTGATACTGAATGGTCAATGTATGTCATTGTCTCCATATCATCCAGGACTTGAGAAACATCTGCTTATACCTCTCCTAGGAGTTTGGCTGCCTGGGCTCAGCCACATCTGAAGCATCTGTCCAGCCTTGAATCAGAGCTGTAAGATATCTCCTGTCTCTCAAGAGAAGAACTTAAACTGTGACTCTTTATTGTAGTCTGTACCTGGCCATAAACCTCACCATATAACCAATCACTGCAAGTCTCAGTGTTAGACACTAGTAAGAAATTCATTTAAATTCAAGTTATTAGAGAGAACATGGAAGGAAAAAAGAAATAGCATAGATAATTTCATGACCAGTCAGATGCAAGCAGGCCCCAAGCTGTACAGCATCATACAGATTCAGGGCACATCACACTGTGCATACCTATGCATACAAGGGTCCACTGGTGCTGCATCCTTACACCTTTTATAGGTATATTCTTAGAACTATCAACCCTGTTTATCATTTCTACTGTTGAAGAGAAGTACATTTATATAGGAAAATGCCACTTCACTTCAAGATAAAAACATATCTGTTCTGGGAGCATCACCAGGTACCAGCTCAAGACAATCTACATTGGGATCACTTTCATTATGTTCAGGCTGTGGAATTTATTCCACAGTCACTTGATATATTCAGCGCAGTGTGGTGCAAAAAATACATGCAGCACAGCACAGCACAGCACAGCACATGCCTGTCAGTTTTTATTTGCGTCATTAGCTCCTCAATGTACAAGTCTTCAGGTTAGGAACCCTGCAGACCCTGGCAAGAGGACTTAATGCCAAGGCTGGACCTACCTCATCACTATCAACTTGTTTGATGCAGACCAGTATCAACTACTGGTCTGTAGCTGTTGTATTGGGAACTGTAACATTAACACCTTATCCAGGAGGCCCCTGCCTTCTGCCCTTGCTGTCATCTGCTGCTCTGCTAAGACTTTCCCTTGTCAAACAGCCTTACCCCTGCTGCTCCCTTATAATCCCCTCTCTGCTGTGTCTTTTCCAGTCTGAAGAATTTTAGGTTTTAGCCACAAAACCCAGAAAATGGAACTATTGCTCCATGACAAAGCCTTTCCAGCAGTTATGTAGCTTCCAGTTTGATGTGGCTTGCTGTGCTTTGGTATTCAAATGCCATTTGAGAGCCCAGAACAGCCTTTCCCTTGGAGTCCAGGGGGTTCTCAGAGTGTTCTTCATCTGGTGACTAGGATTAGAGAAGCATAGAATCATAGAGTCATGAAAGTTGGAAGAGACCTACAACATCATCTAGTCCAACCATCAACCCAACCCCCACCCAGCCCACTAAACCCTATCCCTCAGTGCCATCTACTCAATTTTTAAACCCTTCCAGAGATGGAAGCTCCCCCTTTTCCTGGACAGCCTGTTCCAACCCCTGACCACTCTGTCAGGGAAGAAATTTTTCCTGATGTCCAATCTTAACCTCCTCTGGCACTACTTGAAGTTGTTTCCTCTTGTTCTATCACTGGTGAGTAGAGCATACTGCATGAAAAGTTTTGCACCTTCAGACATGGAATTGGTTTGCTTAGGAGAAAAACCTTTCTTGCAAGTCACCTATGCCAAGTGTGGGAAGGTCTTTGCCAATTATTTTACTCAAGATGCAGGGAGAATATGTCATCTCCAGCTGTTTCTCAAATAACATGAGAAGGAAAGATGCACATAGTCCACAGAGCCCTTCAAATGCTGTCTGTGTAGCATTAAAAAGGGTGTGATTGTGATCCCCTGCATTTTTGTTTCACAGACTTGCAGCAGTATCCAAAGCAATCCACCACATTGCGAACATGGAGGTTTGCTGGTGGACAGATGGCAATTTGCTAACATACTCACCTCAGTCATGCTGCCGTGGAACAGAAAGGACTGATGGACAATACCCAGCCATCATGGGAACTGAGATTCACCTTTTTTTTTGAAGTCTTGGTGGGCTTCAGAACTCAAAAGTAGCAGGCAGTGTTTACTCCCCTCATGGCTGCTCTTCCCTCACCCCTTTGTAACACCCTCCATGCCGCTTCTAGCAGATTTGCTTCCAATGTGGGCTGCAGCAGCCAAATTCCCCATGGCAGTGCCTTTACATCAGGTCCAGCTGGCCCAGACTGGCTAGGCACTGGCACTCTTCTGGGTGAAGCCATTGAAGGGGGGTATAGAATGTATTCAGCTTCACTGGATCTACACTTTTACTTCTCATTTTAGCCTCTATGAGAGGATGTTTTCCATAAACCAATTGATACCATCCCTTTTAGAGTAGTTTACTCTGTTACTCCTTTTTCATTCAGGACACAGATGTCAGGAAATGCCCCTGGACTTTCACCAAATAGTAATTCCATCTTTTTCCTTAAAAACAGCTGGGTTGCAATTACAATTCCACTGGCCTACATTTTCAGTGTATCAATCAGAATAAGCTGCTTGCACTGGAATTAAAATAAGAACAAAATTTAAGCTCCCAAAACTAGTTTTCAAAGATGTCTGCCTTTCAGCAGACTGATAGACATCTCCTCTTACCCTAGTGACACCTAATGTGATTCACTAGGGTAAAGATTCACTGAATCCCAGAATCCCAGAGTGTTAAGGATTGGAAGAGACCTTGAAAGATCATCCAGCCAATCCCCAATCATCCAGAGCAGGATCTCCTAGTAACACGGGAACACATCCAGGTGGGTTTTACATGTCTCCAGAGAAGGAGACTCCACAACCGCCCAGGGCAGCCCATTCCAGTGCTCTGCCACCCTCACTGTGAAGAAGTTTATTCTGGTATTTATGTGGAACCTCCTCTGTTCCAGCTGACACCCTTTGCTCCTTGTCCTATCATTGGATGCTACTGAGCAAAGCCTGGCTCTTTCCTCCTGACACTCGCCCTTTCCATATTTATAAATATTCATGAGATCACCCCCCAGTCTCCTTTTTTCCAAGCTAAACAGACCCAGCTCCTTCAGCCTTTCCTCATCAGGAAGATGTTTCACAGTCAGATAGTTCTGTTTTATAGTGAGGACATTAAGTACAAACTGTGCCTTGAAAACCTCTCCCATGTGCAGCCTTAGGGAGCCTCTTACCATTTCAGCCTGGATTTTACCAGTTTCTTTGCAAGATCAACAAGCAAAAGAAAGATGAACAAGAGCATGTATGATTGGGGAGAGTGGGTGTTCTTCATGTCTCTAGATGTAATAATAACATCTCTAGAGGATTATTGCATTAAGAGGCAGTAAGAAAGTATTCCTTGTATGATCCTCTGGGTATTAGAGATCTGCAGGAGATCAGCTTTTAAGACAAGCACTGTTCTAATGGGTTTGAAGTCATATCTCTTAGGCATAGAATCATAGAATCATTAGGGATGGAAAGGGAACTTGAAAGATCATCTAGTCCAATCCCCCTGCAACCTAGACCAAGTCACACAGGAACACATCCAGGTAGGTCTTGAACATCTCCAGAGAAGGAGACTCCACAACCCCCTGGGCAGCCTGTTCCAATGCTCCATTACCCTCACCATGAAGAAATTCCTTCTGATATATATATGGAACCTCCTATGTTCCAGCTTGCACCCGTTATACCTTGTCCTATCACCAGATGGCTTTGAGCATCACTTTGATACATTTCTTGAGGATTTGCACTTAGAGCAAATCTTTTAAAACTCTCTGGAAATACCATAGCAACATAGAATAGGAGCTTTAGGGTTTATGATGCTGAAGCTTGCAACGAAAACAAAAATTCTTAAGCTGTTTAGTGACTATACATGGGTACCTTCTAGTCTTGACAATTGGATTTTCAAATTGTTTTTCAAAGGATATTCAAGTGTTTTCTAAAACACTTCTGTTAGTAATCACTACCCATTATGTTTCACAATATGTGCTTCAGTAACCCAGAAATGGTAATGAGATGTCATAGGTTAAAGCTGGCTGGCTACCAAGCAGCACTCAGCCCCTTGCACAGTCCTACCATCTGGGGGAGGAGAAGGTACCACAAAAGACTTAATAGTCAAGAAGAAGGAGGACAGGGAGGGCTCACTCACCAGTTACGGTCATGGGCAATGGACAGGCCCAACTGGGAAAAAACAAAATCAGTTTAATTTAAGCAACAAAACCAGCCACCAATTCACCAATAGGACAGTTAGAAATACAGACACACCTTTCCCCCACTACTCTCTTCTTCGCACATATAATTCTGTGCCATTGCAGTGGCACAGGTTGGAGGAAGAAAGGATGGAGGCTGCAGCTAGTCCCAGTCCATTTAACACAGTATCACAGTAATGATGAGGCTGGAAAAGACCTTAAAGATCATCCAGTCCAACCTAAAACCAACTAAGTGAACCTAAACATCTGACATCTAGATCATGCCACTCAGCACTTCATCATCCAGCCTAACCTTAAACACCTCCAGAGACAGTGACCCAACCACATCCATGGTCAGCCTGTTCCAAAACTGAATCACTCTTTCAGTGAAAAACCTTTTCCTAATGTGAAGTCTAAACCTCCCCCGATGGAGCTTAAGACTGTGACCCCTTGTCTTGTCTCCAGTGTCCAGGGAGAAAAGACNACACCATTCCTGATACAGGCCAGGATGCCATTAGCCCTCTTGGCCACCTGGGCACATTGTTGACTCATGTTAAGTTTACCGTCCACCAATACCCCCAAGACTCTTTCTACCTGAGTACTCTCCAAGAACTCCATTCCCAGCCTATAGTTCTGCCTGGGGTCGTTATAACCAAAACGTGCAACTCGACACTTGGACTTGTTGAAACACATCCTATTAGAGTCTGCCCATCTCTCCAGTCTGTCCAAGTTCCTCTGCAGGTCCCTCCTACCCTCCAACAAGTCGACACGGGCTCCAAGCTTGGTGTCATCCACTAATTTGCTCGTGATGGATTCCAACCCATCATCAATATCATCAATGAAGATGTTGAACAGGACTGGACCCAACACCGAGCCATTCTCCTCAATAGAGCAAAACTCCTCACAGTTCACTCCTGTGGGGCCATGGTCTCCTTCCCACAGAAGGACAAAGTCAAACTGCTCCAGCAAGGGTCCCCATCAGATTAAATTCTTCTTTCAGGATCAATGCCCTGCTTAGACATGATCTCACAGACTGGAGTCACTCTTCTTCACCCACAATCTTTGTGAGTTACAGGGGCTCACACCCTCTCACCACAAAGAGAAGGGGAATGGCTGCTCCAGCATGTCTACCCCCTACCCTTCCCCCTCACTGACCTGGGAAACCACATGGCCTATTGCTTTCTTCTTATTCCTCCTCCCAAATAAAAGGGAAATCCCTTCAAAAGGGCCAAATCCAGAAGGAATTTGCCCAACAGGCTTTCCCTCTTGAGTACATTCATTTGCAGAGGTGATGACTGGCTCAACATTGGACAGTGTCCAGCTCAGGGCTGGGGGAAGTTTTCACTAAGCATCCTTCAGGGG
Organism: Upupa epops; assembly: GCA_013397515.1. NCBI lineage: Eukaryota > Metazoa > Chordata > Aves > Bucerotiformes > Upupidae > Upupa > Upupa epops. The sequence continues at coordinate 50,412 of VZRI01009652.1, forward strand.
CCATGCCAGTATCTCCCAACCCCACTACCAGGCACAAATCCAATACCTGTGTTTACTTTGCAGTGCTTTTATTAGAATAAATATACCACCAGTTAACATTCACAAAATCAATGATATGTCACTGGAATTAAGGTGGGAATTATATCAGTTGGGAACATGTAGTATTTGGAGATAAGGATTTCTGAAGAAGTGGTAGACTTTGTTTCTGCTCCGTCAGAACACAGTGTTACAGTATGTGCAGCACAAAAAGTCCTGAAAGAGGAATGCTTTGCTGAAGTTTATAATTTCACCTGCAAGTTGTCCAGGCATCAATTCAAGGATGGCTGCCCAGCAAGCTCAACAGAATGGAACAGGATTAATCTGAAAGCTGTGTCAATTCCACTAAACTCCTACAGAGAATCCAGATTCTCAACAGCAGTGGAAGGATTTGTCACAAAACCCCAACCACTAGCTCTGTCTCTCAAGTTACTCAGCAATGATGGGAAATATTCCTAAACTATCTCCTGAAATTCTTACTCAATCCTAGTTGTGTGTGAGGAGAAACAGCTGCACCTAAAGGTTTGAAAAGTCGCACACTTCTACAGGAATATCTCCTTAGGTATTGACAGCTTTCCACTTAGAGAAAATACTGAGAAGATGAGATTGCTCTACAATACTACATTAAAGAGGCTGTTTCTGAGGGGAGGGGAAGGCAAGCATTATTTCTAACTCTTCTTCTCCTTAGGGAGAACAGTATCTACCAAGGGTGATGATGGTGTTGCTTAGGTTGTGTTTGATCAGGAAAAGGAAAGGGTGGTCAGCCTTAAACTCTTCCAGCTCAGCAGAATGTCTGACTTCTGCCATCACACCCACTGAGCCAGCCACCTCTGTGCCCTCTTCATTGACTTCTATGTACGTCTCGTGGATGACCTCAGATATCTTCAGGCTCTCTGCTGAAGAGACGCCAGACAGATTGGCCAAAGGGCTGAACAGGTCAATCATACCCAGGGCTACTAAGACAGATGTCAGGTTAATTTTTTTCTCAATCTTCATATGTGGGAGGTAAACTTTCACTCTCTTCTTCCTCATCACATTAGGACTGGTCCACTCGGAAAGTTTTTCAGAGCTGATTTTGCTCTCAAGCTGTGAAGAGAGGCAGAGATTGAAATGCCTGAGACAGGAACACAACGGCATTAACAGCTGTGCATGTGTTACTGGGTTTTTCATGTTCTCCATGTACACAGTAAACCGGGACTGAATGCATTTTTTCACTCAGTAAGCTTCCTCCTCACTATGGCCTCATCTGTTCTGATGAAGTTCTCCAACATTGTCACCTGAACATCTCTACAGATTGAGGCTATTCTTTGTGAAAGTACAGTTCTTGAAAACAAATCATATTGCCCCAAACTTGTTGGTCTTTTTATTGGGTTTTTCCCTAATATTAGTTCCTCTCCAATGCTGCTTTTCCAGTTTTCCAGCTCTTAGGAATGCTTTCCCTACTACATCAGTGTTTTATTTCCCCCTGAATAAGCTTCTATGATTTATCGAACTACTGAGTGCTCTCCTAGAAGACTGAAATAACACAAAATTAAAACATTCCTACTACCAGGACTTTTCCTGGTAACTGATGAAGGTCAGTGCATATAGCAACATCCTATTCAGGCTACAGCAGTACTAACTACATTCCTTTACCCTGGTTTTATTAGATGGAGCCCAGGGCTCTTCCAAGAGACCTGTCCCTGCCTCTGGTAGCACCTGGGCTCCCCAGCACAAATGTGGTGTGGGCAGCTGGGATGGAAATGGGCAACAAAAGGTCTTACAACAGCCAAGTTCTTCCACTCAAAAGGTAAATCCTCTGCTTTCCCTGCCCAGGCCATACCTGCTCCAGGCCAGAGACCTCATCGGGTAACAGCACCAGCATGCTCAGCTCTCCGCTGGCATAAGGAAGCTCCAAGATCTTAATTTTCTCTGCAGCCACTGTTGCCACTCGGAAGGTGCCATTCTGGTGCATCATCTGCACTGGTCTGCTTTCTTGCTGCAGAAACACAACCGGGAGATGCTATCACTGGGAGGCAGTTTTTCTGGAAGCAGTACAAGCCCTCTGGAAGGGGCAGGACTTGATCTTCAAGCATGTAGCCTGTGAACAGATAGGTTTTTTTTCCTCTTGCCTGCTGGTGTGCACTGGAAACCTGATCAGCTATTGCAAATTGTCCTTGGTCTTGGGCTCAGGCACTCAGAGTACCCCAACCTCTGACACCACCAGCATGTTCTATGCATACCAGAGAATACTGGTAGGAGCCCGCAACAGCCAGAAGCTGTGTCCTACCTCTGTCACATTGAAAAGCATTTCCTGAGTGTGTTCTTTGAATGCTGCCTTCCATGTCCCTTTGAAGTAAATGGCATTCACAAGGACCAGTGCAGTATTGAGATCAACAGAGCCTGGTTCTAGGAAATCTTGGATATGTCCTTGAGGGAAGAAGCAGATCAGTGAGCAGTAAGAAATGATTCACCTCCTGCAATGAAGGGCGTAGGGTTGGGGGTTCTGCATTGTGGAGTTTCATTTTTATACCAGTAAGTAATCTGAGCTTGCTTGACCGCTTTTTGTGTACATCATGAGGACAGGACAGCCTAGAGTAGGTATGAGCATAATAGCTACTCTTTTTCAGCCCTTACCACTTGTCTCTTTCTCCACCCAGGAATTGATGAGCTGTCTTGTCTCCCCTGAAGCTGTTTTGAAGTTAACTTCTTCCAACCCTGCTTTGTAGAACTGCTTTACACACTTTAAATAGTCCTGTAAGCAGAAGGAGTGCAGCTGTCAGACCAACAAGAACTGGAAAGCACATTAATGTGAAATGCCTGGTTGTGAAATGAAGCGGAATGCCTGAAAAATTGGTGAACTTTTACCTCAGTGTTTAACTACATCCATCATATCTGTCTTCATGTAAGTGACTCTTAAAGATGGGGAAAAAAGACCACTTTATATATTTTGTCTGGCACTTTCTTTTCAGATAGGATTTCAAGTTAAAACCTTCCTTCCTCCCT